>JAQIXT010002245.1:0-11596 GCA_034700445.1 Stenotaenia linearis | reverse complement strand
GTTGAAGACTTTTTCATCGACATGAAGAAGGCAAGATCTTTACCGAGTGAAACTGTAGAATCTCTTCGGCCAATCGTAGAAAACTTTTTAGATCTCAGTTTCTTAACAGATGTTTGCTTACTGTTTAGTTCATCACAGATTGCCTTAGCTGCTATTCTTTACGCTGCAAAGAAACGTGGAGTTAACTTAGACTCTTACATTAAAATGGTGCTACTCGGCTCTGATGCACCGGAAAAGTTACCGAAATTGTTACAAGAACTAGTAACAATTCGTAATTTTGTAGCTGCAATACGGCAACCTCCTCTAGGACTAGTGAAAAAGATTCAAAAAAAATTAGCTCTTTGTCAAAATGAGGAAAATAATCCCGAAAGTGAAACCAATAAAAGAAAAATGCAAGAGAAACTCGAGGAGAAGGAAAAGAGGAGAAAGTTGAAATATGCTCTTATGGCCGAGCGGCAGAAACAAGCCGAGAGGGAGCTCTTAGGAATGAACTAGCAAAGAGTAAGATTCGAGTTGATTCATATTTATAACGTTAGAAAATTCAATTTTTTACATTTTTTATTGTGTCTTGTCTTCATTAAATAAATAATAAAATAAAAATACATCAATTTCAACCACTTCAAGAATTTACTTTGTCATTGTTTCATACAGTGTAAATTTTAAAATACATTGATTAAAATTGCTAAATTAAAATTCCAATCTCCAATTTCAAAAACAACAAACTTCTTATTTGAATAATATTCGAGTTGATTCATATTTAACGTTAGAAAATTCAATTTTTTACATTTTTTATTGTCTTGTTTTCATTAAATAAATAATAAAATAAAAATACGTCAATTTCAACCATTTTTATATGTGAACACTGTCATCTTTGTCCAGACCAAATTTTGTTGAAAAAGAACTTTTAGGAATGGCTGGCTCAACTTAATATGAATCAACTCGAATCTTGCTCTTAAGCAAGATTCAAGTTTATTCAGAAAATTAAATTTCACAATTTTATATTTTTCAAGTATTTAGCTTTAATTAACAAACAGATTAATAAAATATTGGTATTTGATTTCACTAATTATTACATCACATATAAGAAATTCAGTTATTGATGAACCTTTGATCCGACACTCTGTATTGCCTAAAATCAGATAACAAAATAAATTTTCACTGATCCACATTCACACTCTGCTACACCAACACACCCACAATGACTGACAAAACAGTTCACAAACCCTCAGTGTGGGAAGACTTGAACTTGGTATCAACTTTCCGAGGTCGTGGCTACGACATGCCTTTCTTTCGATGCGTATTCGACTACACTTTACTGCAATACATGCAAGATGTGAAAGGCAAGTCAATACTCGACATCGGGTCGGGCGAAGGCCGTTTCTGCCGCACGCTTCAATCCAAAGGCGCAAAACGTGTAATGGGCGTCGATCTATCATCTGCGATGATCAGATACGCTCAAGTGAGAGATAAAACAAATTCCAACTGCGAGTACTCGCTCGGAGATGCTCGCGATTTGCCATTCATCGATGAATTCGACTTCGTCACTGCGACCGACGTTCTTCTGTACACCCAAACGCTCGATGAATTCAAAAGTATGTGCCGTGGTTTCTACAAAAACCTGAAGCCAGGTGGGAAATTTATCGGGATAAGCATCAGCTGTATGGTCGACGATTGGGAAGAGTGGGGAAGTTCTCTCTCGAAATACGGGGTGGCGTCGTATTCGAATTTACCTCCGATCGATGACGTGAAACGAATTCAGTTAATCGGGAAAAATGTAAACGAGAACGAACCTCCGTTTTCTGCGACGCTTTACCTTTTCGAACCAGAGATGTATGAAATTGTGTTCAAGGAAGCTGGATTTAAGTATTTGGAGTTTAAACCTACTTTACTCGACCCTGAAGTTATGAAGGAGTATCCGGAAGGGTTTTGGGATGTTTATAAAGATAAACCGAATCATTTATGTTACATTGCAGAAAAGTAGATTGTTCTATTTCCCACAGAAAACTAGATTGTTTTATTTCTCTCAGAATGTAAGATGCACTGAAAGATTACAGATTTTTAAATAAATTTATGGATGGCTGGTATATCCTGGCTTTATTTCATTACGTAGTGTTATTTTTAAGAGTTCTATTTTACTGTTATATTGTTTTGTTCAAACCTTTTGTGTTGTATGCGCATTGTCACACAGTTTTTCAACTTAAAAAATTGAAAATGTAAAATTAAAAAAATGTTTTTATTTTCTATGATGCTTTCAAAGAATCAAAAATTAAAGAAACCAATTCTGTAATTTATTTTTCATAATTTTCAATTTTTGTATTTTTATGATATGTCACATCATTTTTCCATAAAAATCAATTCAAATCTGTTTTATTTGGTCATAAATTTCATATTGGCAAACCATAAAATGATGGTTTTCCATAGTTCAACTCCAGAGGGGAGTAATCAGAAATGGAATGGACCATCCAAAAATGATAAGAAATGCATCTTAATCTTCAATTCCATGACTCGCCAAATTTTACAGGGTATAAATGGTACACTTTCACACACATTTCTCCACACTCACTCAACACTCACTCAACAGCAATGGCCTCTGAAGCAATTCTAAATCCCTCGATATGGGACGACATGATGATGATATCGCGATTCCGTGGTCGCGGTGACGATGTGCCTTTCTACCGATGCGTATTCGACTACACTTTTCTTCAATACATGCAACAGGTGAAAGACAAATCAATTCTCGACATCGGTTCGGGCGAAGGCCGTTTCTGCCGCACGCTTAAATCCAAAGGCGCGAAACGAGTCGTGGGAGTCGATATATCACCCGCGATGATCAAGTACGCACAAGAAGGGACTCGAGCCAACTCCGGATGCGAGTATATCCTCGGTGATGCTCGCAACTTGACACTCATCGATGAATTCGACTTCGTCACTGCGAACGACGTCTTGCCGTACACCCAAACGCTCGATGAACTCAAAGATATGTGTCGAAGTTTCTACAAGAACTTGAAACCCGGTGGGAAGTTTCTAGCCATAAGTATCGACTGTAAAAGTAACGGAGACTGGGGAACCACTCTGTCGAAGTACGGAACTTTGTCGTATACTCCGTTACCGGTGATCGATCAAATTAAACGAACTCAGGTAATCAACGTAAATGTAAACGAGAACGAACCTCCGTTCACTGCTACGATTCACTATTTCGATCCGGAAGTTTATGAAGCTGTGTTTAAAGAAGCTGGATTTAAATCTTTCGAGTTGAAACCTCCTTTACTCGATCCTGAACTTATGAAGAATTATCCGGAAGGGTTTTGGGATGTTTATCTTGCTAGACCAAATCATTCATGCTACATAGCTGAAAAGTAAATCTGGTTTTTGTATTTCATTAACATAAGTTGATTTCATATTGTTTGTATTACACTTTTTTGTTTTTATATTGTCATTGTAATTCATGGATTTTAATTGTGATTATATTGTACTTACGTTATTAAAACTTATTTTAAAAGTAAATTTTCTTGTTATATGATTTGAGGGTTAAAGTTCTAGGAGATAACATTCTAGAAAAAAAAATTAAGTAAAAGTTGTGACTTAATTACAAGAATTTTCAAAACAGGAAATTTGCACTTTAATCTTTTATATAAGATTATTTTGCAAGGTTTAAGTTTTTACTGTAAAAATAAATTTTTATTTAATCAAATTAATCATTAATTAATTTAATATATTTATATAAAAAATACTTTAATGGCGCTTTATCTTCACCGTTTGATCAGACACTATTGCCAAATATCAACTTATAAATTAAATTTTAATTGACTTGCCCACATAAACTTTCTGTTACACTCCTAAAATGTCTCGCAAAATAGTTCTTAAACCTTCAGTGTGGGATGATATGAAGTATAGTATCAGGTTTCCTATAGGTCGCAGCTCCGATGTGCCTTTCTATCGATGTGTATTCGATTACACACTTATCTGCAATACATGAAACGAATGAAAAACAAATCCGTACTCGAGACGGTTCGAGCGAAGGCCGTTTCGGTATAATTGAAGTTTATTGCGTCACTCGTAAAAACAGGACCAAATGATCAGTCCAAAGGTGCAAAACGAGTAGTGGGCGTCGATATATCACCTCCAATGATCAGATACGCTAGTGTTATTTTTAAAAGTTCCATTTCAATGTTGTACTGCAACTAAAGTCCGTGCGCTGGTAAATTGAGAGGAAAAGTGCGCGATCTGATTCGTTGGCAATTTAACACAAGCATTGTTACATAGCAGTAACAATGCAGTAACAATTTATAGTCTTCCATTTTGTAGAAACCATATTTGTGTTGTGCACGTTGTTACTCATCACCGTTCATGCGATACAAAAAATTATTTCTATTTTTTAAACATTTTTTTCGTTTTATTAAATAAAATCGTTTCAAGCAGAGAAAAAGATGAAATGCTCACGACTCGACTTCACTCGCATCTCCGTTTTGAATTAGGTTGACAGTTTCATGTTTGTGATGTGACGTTAGATTCGATAGAAGTTCAACGTAAAAAATAGTTTTTTTGAAAATTTTATCCGTTTTTGAAAATTTTTGCAATGATACATTTCAATGAGTGTAATTACTGAATGTGGCTATACATAAACACCCGCAAAGGTAACAAAACACAAAAGTATATATATTTCTTGAACTTCAAGATTTTATCAATCGACATTGCAAAGCATGTTTTATGGGAAATTGGTGGTTAAGGCGTTCAAAATGATACAAAAACGAACACAAAAAAACAAGATAGTAGAGCGCCGCAAAAATAAACAACAAAAGGAAAGAAAAACGTCGGAAAACAATGGACCATATCAAAACAATGCGGTGGTTAAAGCGTCAAATAATGACGTAAAACACTAACAAATAAACTCCCCAAAAAAACCCCTACGACTATAGTTGGCGCATACGGCCCAGTTACGCGACTGCTGGAAATACCATGATGACCGGCCATTGCCGTGATCAGTCACGTGGGTATTGGACCAAGACCTATATAAAGTCCAAGCTATTGTGTTCGTAGCAATCATTAATTTGTGTGATCTATAAACGCAGTATCGATTATTTTTCACACAGAAATGTTCGCGACAAGTTCCCAGAGAAAGTATTGGATATTTGAAAAAGAAGACCTTGCCAAAATGAAATCGGATGCTCATCGAGAATTTATTGCAAGGGCTACTAAGTCCGGAAGCGCCGATAATAATCAAGACTTTCTAACGGAAACTGAAGAATTCAATTTTTGCCGCTATTACGAATTTGTGATGCGAGATTTCTGTCGTCAATTTGTTCCAACAGTGCCAAATTATGTTACAGGAACGGCTTTTAATTACTTTAAAAGATTTTACCTCCGAAATTCAGTCATGGATTTCCATCCCTTCGATATATTCTTAACGAGCGTATATTTAGCTGCGAAAGTCGAAGAATTCAATATTAGTATCGACCAATTTGTAGAAAATGTTAGCTGCATGCTGGTTGGCTTTGACCCACAAGAGATACCCGAAATGCTTGACCACAACGAACTATTTCTTATGCAAAAGCTAAGTTGTCAGCTTAAGATTCACAATCCGTTTTTGCCTGTTGAAAGATTCTTAAACGACATGGAGACCAGATCTTTACCAAGTGAAACTGTAGAATCTCTTCGGCCAATCGTGGAAGAGTTTTTAGATCACAGTTTCTTAACAGATGTTTGTTTATTATTTAGTCCATCACAGATTGCCTTAGCTGCTATTCTTCACGCTGCAAATAAACGTGGTGAAAACATAGACTCTTATGCTAAAGATGTGTTACTCGGCTCTGACGCTCCGGAAGAGTTACCAAAACTACTGGAAGAACTGAAACAAATTCAAACTGTAACTGCAGCTGCAATACAAATACAGCATTCTGATTTTGGTCTAGCGGAAAACATACATAATAAATTAACACTTTGTCGAAATCAGGAATATTTTTCCAAAAGTCGAGCCAATAAAAGAAAAATTGAAGAAGAATTCGAGGAGGAAAACGGGACCATGAGGAAAAAAGCTCGTATTGACGAGCAGCAACAACAAACCGAAAAAGAGCTCTTAGGGATGACTGAAAAAGAGCAAGATTAGGGTTGATTCTTTTTTTTCCGTTAGAAAATTTTGTGATGGATTGACGATCATTAATGTCGACATTTCCAAAAAGGCATTCCGGCACGTATTTCGATCACAGAAATTAGGAGACAAATTAAAAATTATAAAAATCTGAACTGTAAACGAAATTCATTTGTTTTGCCAATTGTAATCAATATCTTGTTTAATGTGTTGTTTAAAGATTTGATAGCAGCTTCGGAACTGCGCAGAAAATCTGCACAAGTTCTTTAATAAGTTCCATTCCAAGCTCATCTTCTATCACCGGCACCAGCAGACCAGTGGTTAGTGTGCTCACCTCTAGACTCAAAGGTTCTGGTTCAAAACTGTCTAAGGTCAGTGATTTTTCTATGTGGGAAAAATCAAGTGGTATTCTTTAGAAGAAAAATGTAAATCATCTCTAAAAGTTTTTTCAGCAAAGATATATGTTATGCTCAAAAATAAATATATATAATCAAGTGAAGACAAATAAGTAAGTTTTTCGGGAAGCTTTTGCAAGGATGTTTTCTTACTCTTACAAATAATATCGAAAAATGATAAATTTAAAATCTTCATAAATGTTAAATTTCTATTAAAAAATTGATTAATAAACAACAAAACAATTGTTTTTTCTTTATATTTTATTTTAAATTCATTGGATTTCTTTTGTAATTCATTTGACATTTCTACAAATAAATAATTTCGTGTACTTGGTATATGGATTTACTGTCATTTACTGTATCAAATAATTGTTAACTATTGTATTCTTGTACATAAAAAAAATTTTCAATTTTGGATGATTGATTACCAACTTTTGAGAACTAAGTAATTGAAAACATATAAAATAGAAAATTCTCAAAATAGTTAATTAAAAAATATATAAAACAAAATCATAAACCAGACTTGGTTACTAAACAAGAATTACAACGCTGATTTCTGTTCATTTTAGAACTTGATGCTTTAAATAGCTTGATTATAATTAAAATACGACTTTTAATAATTTGATAATCTCAAGTGAACAAAATATTCTGTTTATAAATTGAGCTGAATTTTATTTATTTTCTACATACGGGTATTGAGTATCTTGTTGTACCAACGTTGCACACTCGATTCTGAACCAAAACAATACAATTGACCCTACATTGTAGGGTCAATTGTAGTCAATTGTTATTGTAGGGCCTACAATAAACACCTGGACTTCACTTCCAGCAACTCAAAGGTAAATAAACGCTAAAGCTGAAACACAAATACAACTCCGGACAATCAAAACTCGATATAAACAATAGAATGCAATGTAACACAACAATACAAATCAACATCATAAAGCAATTATCACTATTATACAATACTATTGAACATCGCAATAATCAACAGATTTAAGTCCTGTCTCGTGTCATCCGGTGCAATCGTATTCTTTGTCGTAATTGTAGAAGACGATTTTTGATCTGCATCGTTGGCCGCCAATCGTGCTTGGAATTCCTCGTTTAGCGCCTGCAATTTTGCCTTGAGGAATGCAAGAGCTTGCATTCATCAAGAACGGCATTCTGCCATTATTGATGCGATATTCGTTATCGGCTTTCAATCTGTCCACCAGATAAGGCTTAGTGCCTAAAGAAGTTGAGCCTCGAAGTTCTAATTTTTCCTGGATCTGTGGAAGAGTTAATTTTCCCAGTTCAACACTGTCTGTAGTTTCGAATTTCTCATTTAAATTTTCCGTCGCCATGATCTTTGGTTAATTCGAAAAATTTCAGAAATAAAAACGAATCGTCAAAAGAATAAAGGGTTGAACTTTTCCTACTGCGAACCCTAATTTCGTAATCGTTCCCACAAAACGTTTGAAAAAAAATCGCCGTATTCTAATTCAAAAATTGACCATATACTAAAATTTCGAATGGCGTCGCAATTTTATCTTTCAAACCGTTGTTTTTGTCGACTGCGCCATGTAAGCAAGAAGAGAAGACACCACTGACTTGGCTAAAACTTAACAAGTTTAAATGATAAGAGATAGGGATCGATTGATCGCGTTTACGTCATAACAATCACGTGATGTTCGCAAGCTGAGACCAGTGATGGCAGATGCTGCCATCTCACAATTGATGCAGGGTTTATAATGTTAATGCAAATCATGTAAACAAATTTTGGTATTTACTTCAACAATAGAAGCGAAATCATTCGTCCTAGCAAGTTTAATTAAACCTAGGAATTAAATTCTTCGAATTTCTTACAAAAAACCTGTCATGTTTTGGAGGTTTTTTTTATAATAGGGTGGCATATATTGTTTTGACAAGTGGAATAATAAAAATATTTTTGTTTTGTATTTTTTATTAATAGCCACCAGCATCACTTGAATTGTATTCGACATAATACTACAAAAATTGGATAAAAACTGCCAGAAATAAATAGAAAACTGCGCGAAAACTGCGAAAATTAGTGAAAATCGCGTAAAATCTTATAAAATCTGTAGAATTCAAAACTAAAATTAGCAAAAGTTTATAAATAAATATTTGATGTATAAATACATAAATTCATTAAATTTATAAATGAAATAAGAATTTTACGTAGAACAATTTATTTAAAAAAACAATTCCAAACTATTGACTTTTCCATCACACCATCCTCCCGCTATCACTCCCACTCTCGCCCGCACGATACCCAACGTTAAAATAACCCTAACCACACTCAACGCCGCACTTCACACGCAGGTAACCGCACACTTCAAACCTTCCACTCAATCATCATTCAAACCACCCGCTTTATAATTCCAACGCCCCGACACCTAGTGCATAACCTTCCAAACACCCCGGTAAAAAAAAAAAACCCATGCTTCATAACACGAATAATGGCTGCCAAAGTAATTATGAGTTCCACGATTTGGGACGACATGAAAGCCTCGACTTTTCGCGGCCGCGGCGACCTGCCCTTCGGCCGCTGCGTGTTCGACTACACTCTCCTCCAATACATGCAACAAGTGGAAGACAAATCAGTCCTCGACATCGGCTCGGGCGAAGGCCGTTTCTGCCGTAAACTCAAAGCCAAAGGTGCGTCACGTGTTGTGGGCGTTGACATCTCGCCCGCGATGATCAAGTACGCGCAGCAAGGCTTTCGCGCTGCCGCCGGATGCGAGTATCTTCTCGGCGACGCTCGCAACCTCGCGTTCATCGGACAGTTCGATTTCGTCACGTCGACCGGACTTCTCCCGTACGCCGAGACGGTCGCCGACCTGAAAAACATGTGCCGTAATTTTTACTCGAATTTGAAGACCGGTGGGAGGTTTTTAGCCATAAGTGTCAACTGCCAGGGCGACGGAGATTGGGGGAATTCGTTGGAGCCGTACGGGATTGCGTCGTTCACGCCGATGCCGATGAGTTGTGAGGCGAAGCGGATTCAGTTGGTCGGGAGGAAGTTGGATGATAATGAGCCTTTGTTTACCGCCGTGCTTTCGTATTTTGAGCCGAATGTTTACGAAGCTGCCTTTAAAGAAGCGGGGTTTAAGAGTTTTGAGTTGAAACCTACTTTGCTTGATCCGGAGATTGTTAAGGAGTATCCGCAAGGGTTTTGGGATATTTATAAAGGGAAGCCCAGTCATTTGTGTTATGTTGCTGAGAAATAAGAAATTAAAATAATTAAAAATTGTATTTTTTTTGATTAATTTTTTTGTACGGAAATAAAAATTATTTTGTAATTGGAGATGGTGAGTGGTGGTTTTTTTAAGTGTTTGTTGCGTGTTTATGGTTGATGAACCCTTGTGATTAAGTGGTGGCGTTTGTGGCTGTGACTAAAACCTGTTTGACTCCTTACCTATTCTAATTAATTTCTAAAATTTTAAAATTTATTTATAAGTTACTTTTTTTTATTAAATTAATATTATTACTGAAGTTTATAATTAAAATATTATTACACATAATAATTAATTGGATTTTATAAATATTTGACTGGCGAAGTTGAACAGATTTTAACGCGTATCAGAAAATAACGGTTGTTGAGGCAATCAGTAAGTTGGCGCATGTTGGCGGTAAGTTTGAGCTTGGGAAATTGTTATATATGATTTAGAATTATATTGTTTTTTATTTTAACATTGTAGGTAGAAGATACAATGTCAAGCTCCTCGTCTGATAACGATGATAAGTTAAACGAAGCCATTTTGGCGTCAGATTCACAGGAGGACGACTCGGACACATCGCATTCGGAGCTGAATTTGAACGATGGAATTATTGTTGTAAGCGAAACAAACGACGAAAGTGAAGATGAAAACAACTTACGAAATAATAAAAATTCACTCGCGAAAACTCCAAGCTGTTTGAAGTTCGGTTCAGGCTGGAGATCGGTCGCATCGACAACGAAGAAAAAAAAAGTATTTTAATTAAATATTTTGATAGCAAAATCGAATAAACTATATTAAATATATTTTAATAGGTTTTAGTTGATTTATGCTTCAGCAGTAGCGATGACGACGAAAAAGAAGAAACAAATCACCGACGCAAGCCCCATAAAGAATTAGATGGTAAATTAGTGTTTTTAAAAAAAAATAATAATAATAAAAAATTGATTATTTATACGTTTGATTTTAAATAAATTTAGTGTCGAATGAGTCAAATTATGCTTGTACAGACAGTGAAGATGACGAGTTTGAAAAATGTACGTAATTTGTATTTTTTTATTATTTTAATTAGGTACTATTTATTATTTTTCTGTTTATTTAGTTTTAACGAAGACTAAGACACCAAAAACGACACAGAAACATTCTTTCGAAGGGTTTGTTCATTAATTTACTGAAAAATTAATTTTTATTCATTAATTTTTTACTTTTTACATCTTTCAGACATCGCGATGCATCTTTCGTCGTATTGTCATCGGATGAGGAGAATGACGGACCAGAATTTCACTTATCATTAAGAACTACGCCTTTTAAGAAACCGGGGAGACCAATTTTGACTTCCAGAACTCCAGCAATTCATCATAACTTTGTTAATCACAAAAAAGGATCGATGACTGAACCAAGAAATAGCAAATTTTCAGTCATTTCGAAGAAAAAAGAAGAAATCAGTGAGTTTAAAAAATAAAATAAAAATAAAACTATTCAAAAAAATTATTATTTAGAAACAAGTCCCCGATTATCATTCTTGGCATCACTAAATTCGGACGTGGACATCAACAAATGCGATACGGCTGCCGTAATTTACCACAAATCATTCAAAAAGCACAAAGACGAACTTGCACAAAAACTTTTTTCATTATTCAACTGTAAAATATTCAACAATCAAGTAATTTTTCAACAATATTTATTTTTTACATCAAAATTTAAATTTTTCTTTATTTATTCGAAGTTATCGCCCGACATGGAAATCGCGTGGAATAGTCGCATGACAAAAACAGCTGGATTTTGTTACAGTAAACGTTTACGGCCCTCGGGAATCCGTTACTCGAGGATCGAATTGGCTCCGAAAGTAGTGGACAATGCGGGTTAATAATTAATTAATTAACTTAATTAATTTGTGT
>JAQIXT010002244.1:0-11598 GCA_034700445.1 Stenotaenia linearis | reverse complement strand
ACAACAATGAGTTTACTTAAGATTTTGCGTACAAAATTCTTAAGTTTTGACTTATGCAAAAACTTAGGCTAGTTTTTATGAATACCACCCCTGATGTCTGTCAAATAATCTTTAAATAAACCTTCAATCTTTGTTTTGATTTCATTTATTGCATTGAACTGCATTTATATTTGATATTATGACAGGGCTATGACCAAAACAGCCTCCAGCAACCCAAAAAACATCCCTTCCTTCCTTCTATGCAACTTTTTCAAAAAATTGGAAACCAATATCACATCCCCTCACCCTATTTTATAATCAAATAACACAGAAACCTAATCCACTGATCTATAACACCATTAATCTCATTTTTAACAATTTTTTTCATAACAAAGCATTCGTAATTTGATTTCTTAGGAATTTTTTAATTTTTAATAACATTTTTTTTACATAAAATACAAAAAGTGAAATTGAAATCGTAATTAAGATGCCGGATATTAAATTCTTTAAATAAAAAGAAGTTGGCAAAAACAAAATAAAAAAAAATTCAGTTCTGAAGGGTTTAATCCTTTTGGGAACCACCAAGTTGCTTGTTAAAATTAATTTCATAAAGAAAAGCTTCTTCCCTTCATTTTTCCCTTCCACTTCTCAAGGGAAGGTTAAAACTTGGGAGCGGTTTTTCAAGTAAATCCCCATTGAAAGGCGGCGAAGACCAAAGAAGTGCAAATTGAAACCAACCACACAATCTCCAGTTTCCTCTAATACCAATAGAAGATTAAACTCATTTTTCTATAATATTAAATTGAAGAAATGGATATAACGATGCAAAAGTCATGTTGGAGATTCCCTTTAATTTGATTACTATGTTTTAGAATTATTGATTTCATTTTCCACGGTCGATTGAGATCAGAGGACTAATATAAATCGATTTCTGGAGAAATTAGACTATATTGAAACTGGATAATTTGCAATTATTTGCTTCATTTTATTCAAACGTTAAATGTTTGGTTGCGGTAAACACAATTACACTGACAGGTAAATTAAATCCGTGAATAGAGTTGGGGGTTTGGGTGTTTACGTTGTTTAATATTTGGTTACGTGTGTTTGTACTGTTTGAAGGTACCTACCGGTTGGAAAAATCCATAAAAACTATACAGCTCCGATTAAAGATTTTCACGTATGGGTTCTATATGAAGTTTTTAGGTTTAATGGGGAATGACAATAGGATAAATACAGTCGGACCCGCCAGTAGCGACCTCAGCTATAGCGTCAACCAGCTTATAGCGTCATGTTTGGTGCAGTCCGGCCAACACTTTGACGCTATAAGCGGATTCGCTTGTAGTGTCAACCCGCTTGTAGCGTCAATTTAAGCCCGGTCCCTTGATTGACGCTATAAGCGGGTCCGACTATAGATGTAATGGAATAGGATGAATGGCTCTTGGAAAAACATATTAAGAAATAATAAATGTGAAAAGATGTTCTAGTACTCATTTTGAGGTGCAAAATTGCTTGTCTCATATACAGCACCTTTGTGTGCCTGCACTTGAAATAGCCAACAAGTACGGACGCCTGAAAGAACCAACTGTAACGAATGCTCGTGGAAATGATAAATATGAAATTCAATATAAATGGGTAAAATATAAACATAAAAGCAAATGGAACTGAATATAGCGCTTCAAACCTAGAGACAAAGAATAGCTACCGCTCAAGAAGTCATCCATATACAGGTTCCGATCCAACATCTTGCTCACCTCCGGAAATTGTTTTGCGTACCAGAGAGCACAGTTCGTGTATCTTGCACGTATGACCCACCACATATATAACCCTAAATGGATCCTGAAGATGACTAAATCTGTCCATATGTGATTAAATTTAAGATTCCAAAAAAGTATTATTGTTTCTAATTGAATGCAACTTCAGTGCAATAAGCTGATTTTTGATAATTAAAAGAAATTTTTTGAAAGTAACATTCTTATTTAGTCCCAAGAAGAACTTTCACACAAGAAAAACTCCCACATTAAAAAAAATGTATGAAACTTATAATAAATTTAATATAATATGATTTTTTATAAATTGCATATTTAAAAAAACCACAATTTCTAGCTGCCAAACACAACAAAATCACATTTCACTTTATCGCTATAGCAATACAATTGTTTCAAACTAAATCAATTAATACAAATTTCAATAACTAAAAATAACAATACTGTAATTTAAACAATTTTCAACTTCCAACATTAACAACTAACCATTTCTACCATCAACCAATTTCCATCTTATCACCTCACCTCATTTTTGATTCCATTTCTTTAAAAAATACATTTTTTCCAATCAATTTCATTTAACTCAACTCCAACAAAACACTTGCAGATTGCTTCCAGCACCAATTCAAATCCTTAATTCAGCTAAAACTCCAAAAACAAAAACAAAACAAAAATTCAAATTTAAGCACACTTTTTATACCATAATAAAAATTAATCACATGTTTACATCTCTTTAATTTTATTGATATCATATTTCACAGACAGGAAAAAAAGCCATTAAAAACAAACCAGGTCAAGACCAGTTGCAAAAATAATCAACAAAAACCCATTTTTCCAGTCACGCTCCCATATTTACCTTTCTGTTAGCAATGACTGCAACTTAGTTTACACATAGATTGATTCTCAAATTGATTAAAACCGCATTTTTCAATCACAGAACTCACAAATATTTTTTTTAATACAAAAATATTTTTCAATAGAAAAGAAAAAAAATCTTCATCTCGTTCAATCTTGTACAAATTGAAAAAAAATTTCTATTTTCCTCCCATTTGTTTCCATTCTTTTTCACTTCCCCCTTGTTTTCATACCCTGAATTAATTTCCTCACATTCAACTGCGGTTTTAATACACATTTCTCAGCTCAGCAGGGAAACGCTGCGAGGATAACCCGCATCCTCTCCTTCAAAACCTATTTTATGCATATACAAATCATTTAAATAAACCAATACTCGATAGTGCGGTTGTTAGTCTTCCCGGCGGTAGATACATACGCAACCATTGCGTATGTAAACAAATCCTCGATAGTATAGCGGTTAGTATCGCCACCGTTTTTAGATAAATACAACATCGTTGAAGCTTTAATGTACAAAAGTTTGATATTTTTGAATAAACACATTAGTGGTTATGAATTTTAACTTGTTAAGTGATTTGGTTTTAATAAGTTATGACAGAATGGTTTTTCTCTGTATATAAATCTGTACTTAATATTTGTGGGTTTTACCTGCATGAGTTTGCACAGCTGAGTGCATCAATATAAGTCCATGAGATGACTAAGCAACTATACTGGGACTGAGTTTTTTGGGATAAATTTCTGTTTCTGAAATTTGATGTGAAGCAGCACAAAAAATAAATTTGTTGTGAACATCTAAAACACTGTAAACTGGTGTCACAATACAGCCCTCCTTTGTGTGACAGAACACCTCACTTTTGTCATACTTTGTGATTACATTCAAGAGTACAGAGTTAACATTTAACCACTTTTTAAACATTATCATGTTATTCTGTTCAATAATTCTTATTCAGAATTCTTATTCCCACCTCTAAAAAATGTTTAACAGTATTCAAGATATCTTTACACTCCAATAATACCTTTATTTTTATGTAGAAAAAAAAATGTAAAAGTTTGCTTTCAGGCCTCTGAATTGGTTTGAGAGCTTCCATAGTTACTAACTAAACACAACCTATTCACTGTAAAATAATATCATAAGTGCTAGCAAAATTATTGATAATTACACAATGTGAACTGGCTGGCCTACTTCTCACTTTCTCACTTGCAAAAACATGGAAGTGAGAAACAAAAACATTACATTGATAAAATGTAATGTAAAGTTAACTTTCACATCAACTTTACATTAACTATACATTTGTAAAGCTGATTTTTTTGCAGTGTTTTTATTCTTTAACAAATAATTTGCAGATATTTGGGCAATTTTAGCAAAAATTAAAATATTAAAACATTTTAGTAAAAAATTTGTATGATATTTGCAAAATTTCAACACAAAAATTAAAACCAGCAAATACTTTACATAAATTATTGAAAATTTATGAAATTATAATTTTTATCCAAAAATTTTTCAGATTTTTTACGACCCTTGCCTGCACTAATTTAAATTTTCATGGATATTAATTACATAAACAAAATTAAATTACACATTATAAAATAAAAACTTCAGTTGCTTTCTTAACATCCATACTTTACTACCAAAATTGATTAAAAACTAATTAAATTCAAGTTTAATCACACCTAAACTTCAAACCCAAGAATTACCCACATCTCTTCCTCTAACCCAAATTAATCAATACATAAAATCCATTCAAACATAGAAAAATAACCCAAAAAAATCCATTAAATATCTACCGTTTTTTTAACCAATTTGCAGTTTTTAAAGTTTTTCTACAGATTCTCTTCAAAATCCACAGAAAATCTGTATACATTTATTTTTCGAAATCAAACTGCAGAAAATCTGTATATTTTGAAGTAAAACTGCAGAAAATCTGTATATTTTGAAGTAAAACTGCAGAAAATCTACATTTTGAAGTAAAACTGCAGAAACTCTGTAGAAAATTTGTGAAAAATCCACAAAATTGGCCAAAAACCTTTTAAAAAAACTCAAAAAATCTGTAAATAACCTTTACATATTTCAGCTGGCCATCTTTGACCATTTTTTCCCATCCATTTATTTTAAAACAAGGCACAGATACACTATGGTAATTACATTGACTTCATCTCACTTTTCCATCTTAATTTAATTCCCCAAAGTAACGTGAAAACCTTCATGTTCCAAATGAGATTTTTCCACCGTTGATTAACTCCCATCTGACTCACCTTGTGATGCACCAAAAAAGAGAGAAAGTGCACATGCACCAGAGATAAACGACCCCATACCCTGTCCTTTTCCCACATTTCATGTCACTACTGCGTGTGTGTGTGTACACACACCTCAAGATGCACGAGACGGCCTGGGGGCCCCTGATGCCATACCCTGAAATCTCTTGTCTATGCCTGCCTCCCCTCAAAGTCCAAGAGATAGGTTTATTGATTTTTTGCATCTTCTAATGGCTAAAAAAAGAAAAAGGTGATGGAAAAATGGCATCTACTACTTTTATGCAATATGACACTAGAGTGCCCCCTTTTTTATTTCCTACTTTCATACAAATATTTGCAAAATGGAAAAGTTTATTTACTTTTTTTTCATAAAAAGTAGGGTTTTTTGTTGTTGTTTTTTAAGGTTGTGGGAATGTGTTGGTGTTGGGATTTGGGTTTTTGGTGTTTTAGTGTGTGGTTTACCATAGTTTTATTAATTAAAGTCTACAAATTACCTACAGTGATTAGATTGTTGATTTTTTGTAGATTTTTTGCAGTTTTACTTCAAATTTTTTAGATTTTGTGTAGTTTAGATTCAAAAATGTAAGTGGTCTATAGATTTTTCATGGATTTTGTGCAAAAACTTTAAAAATTCTGTAGAATGGCCAAAATATTGTACAGACAATCTGTAGCGTTGCGGCTTTGTTTTAGAAGAGTGAAATTTTTTCCTAATAAACCAGAGTTTGATAATATATCCTTTAGAATTTAGATGCCCAGCTAAAAAAGTTTAAAGAGTATCTTCAGATTTTTGTAAGATTTTTTGAAGTTTTTTGCAGCTTTTCAGCCGATTTTGTAGATTTGTTACAGATTTTCTGCAGTTTTATTTCAAAATTTACAGATTTTTTGCAGTTTAATTTAGAAAAAATTAATATTCTGCAGATTTTCTACAGAATTTGAAGAAAATCTGTAACAAAAACTTTAAAAAAACTGCAAATCGGCTAAATTTTTGTAGATATTTTGTAGTTTTTTTTAGCTGGGAGTAGATGAGAAATATATTTTAACTGCATTAGATTCTAATTATTGTGGTCACTATGGATTGAGTAGGGGAGGGTATTGCTTAGAGTCACAGCCAGCAACAAACACCATGACATGTCACAATATCCAAAATAAAATTAAAATATTGATTATGTTTTTTTCCCCTGGTTTTTGATGATTGAACGAGTTGTTGCATGATTTTATATAAATTTCTAATTTCAAGAAATTCAGAATTTCAAGAAAATCTGTAGAAAAACTTTAAAAAAACTGCAAATCGGCCAAATTTTTGTAGATTTTTTGTAGATTTTTTTAGCTGGGTAGTTTGATATCATTTTGCTAAATAATGAATTAATGGGAAAACTTCAGCGGCTCATCAGTTAATTTATAGCTCGCCGGATTTAAAGCCGAACCCCACTTAACCTGAAAATTAGCTTTCTAGTTTCCCATTACCTAAACTTGAGCCGAGCTTAGTTTTTTCGATGTCCATTTCTCAAAGTTCATTGCTCGCAATTCGAGCAACTTGTAAAACATTGTTGATTTACAACTATGCAAATCCAACAATTTGCATACTTTATTTTTCCTTCTATTCTGCGAGCAAAATATGAAATTTTTGAATTGTTTATCGATTTGTATTTTGCTTGCAAATTTATTTGCTTAAGAAAATTAAAAAAATTTCAGATTTCAAAAATTCAAGAGGAAGTTAATTACTTCTGTAAGGTTGGAGTGAGTAAATAATTCCTTAAGGGGTTTAATATGTTTTGGAGCTAAAGCAAATGTTGACAATTAAGAAATAAATACAACTTATTCTTGAGTTTGTTTACAGTGTTGGTTCTAGTTATATGAATAATTTAAATGTTTTATGTAAATATGAAATTGATTAAGTTGAGTTGAGTTAGACTACTGATGATAATAGAAAAGTAAAATAAATGAATGTGGACGGTGTATTATCTGTTTATTTATTTAAAAGAAATGTTGTCTGCTTTGTCTTTCTCTTTATACTGAAATATTGGATGAAAGACACATTTCCCTATACAGGTCGAACCTCGATATAACGAACTCGAAGGGACCGTCAAATCTGTTCGCAATAGCGAGAGTTTGTAATATCCGAATTTTTTAACATTGAATGAATGGATAGGAATCCAATCAAACTTTTAAAAAAATTCGTTAAAACGAGGAATTTGCAATAAGCGAGTTCGTAATAAAGAAGTTCGACCTGTACTTATAGAGTACAAAAAGAAATCTGGAACCTTTAAGTATTTCTATTATCATTGCCAAATAGGTGCAATCTTCCTTCTGTGCATTCAAATACATACAACTCCATTATTGTCTTCAGTGCCATAATAATATAAGAGAAAACTGGAGTAACTGCTCCAAGCCAAACTATGGAGAAAGATTGAATAGAATAGGTGGCTTGAATTGTTAGGCAGAAAAGCCTAACTATTTTATTTTTATAAGTCAGATTAAAGCTGGTAAAAACCATGAGTAAAAGTGGCTCAAAGGACATTAAAAGATCCATTAAAAGACTGAAAATAAAATCTCTTTCAGGCCTGAAAAGATCTGATTATGGCACTGATTGTTTTAAACTATTGCAGAGTGGGCCCAAAACAATTGGGCATACTGAAGTGGACCATTAACAAGAGAAAATGGTTGACATTTAAGTTATTATTGGTTGTTTGGACATTTGTTTTGAACTTAGTCTGGTGATATAAGAATGAGCAATCTTGTAAATTGGTAGTTTTTGACGATGCGAGAAACACACATCACTGCAACGCCTGAATGCTGACGTCAGAAATTTTACTGAATTTTGACATTATTATGATGCCTATATACTCTAATCCATATTCGACACAGATGTCGTAACGATTCCAAAATTCAGTAACAGAAATCATAATGACATTTAGAAAGGAGTCAGAATGCTTCCTCACACTCCTAACAAAAATTATAACATAATCCCACCACAAGACACAAGACAAATTTAACATTTACTCACATTCACACACAGAAACAAACCCATCACGCTTCACAAACCAACCTTCACATTCCACAACTAACCTTTTAAGTATTCCCCATTCTCCCACGACAATTCACTCGGTGTCCACAACTTAACAACACCAAACCAATTTAGCAAAATAAACAAAGAACTGCCTGACAAACACATCAAATTTTCAAAAACACAAACCCCCATCCGCTGCCTTGAAAAATTTAAACATTTCCTGACATTACCAAACTTATTTAGTAAAAAGAAATGCTTATTCATTATTCAATGTTAAATTGCGAATTTCAAGTAGAAGCACGGAAGCATGCGGCTTTTTTTTTCTATGACATTTTTCAAAGGGGAAATCATTACCGAGTGATTTGTGAGTTTCCTTATTGCATCAAGTGCCAGTATTAGATTTGGTAAGAGAAAAAAAATCTTTCTTCATTCCACATCTTCTCTTTATTTACCTTCACTTTTATTACCTTTTCTCTGCTAAATATTTACTTTATTCTGATTAATTGAATTTTAACTGAATAATGTATTAAATGTGAGAAAATGTCATATTTTTCTCTTTGCCATTTATAAAATTTAAAATTTGACACTTATTTGACAGAAATCTGGATCATGATTATGTCTTAATAAATTTATAATATTGGCTTCTTCAATTTCATTCATGATATCAATAAATCTATTTCACGCATACCAAGCTAAAAAATTCTACAAAAATCTACAAAAATTTGGCCAATTACCAGTTTTTTTCAAGTTTTTCTACAGAATTTCTTCAAATTCTGTAGAAAATCTGTAGAATATAAATTTTTTCTAAATTAAACTGCAAAAAATCGGTAAATTTTGAAGTAAAACTGTAGAAAATCTGTAAAAAATCCACAAAATGGTCCAAATAACTGCAAAAAAACTTCAAAATAACTTCTAAAAATTTATAGAAACTCATTACATTTTTTAGCTGGGTAATATTTAAAGGTTATATAGTGATTGAATTTTTGTTAGAAAACAGACATATTAAAATGCAATTATTTTAAGTAACATCTTTTAGATTTGTAACTATCTGATTTCTGGTATCAGATAAGTTTTTGTGTATTATTTATTATTTATTTAGTTGTTATTGTGTTTGCAAAAATTCTGCCACTTGCAATCCCAGGATAAAATCAAGATAGGCTTTCCTGCAATATGCTAAAGCTCTTTATCTTTTGCTTGACCTAATTATAACCATCATTAGGAGAAGCTTAAAACTAACCCCTGGGTCTATCCTTGACAATCAGTGGACAGTTATTAAGGTTAGGTCTTAGCCAGTGCTGTATTAGATAGAAGAAAATACATTCTGTATTTTCTTTTAAAATCATATAAAATTTCATAAAATTTGATTCAATTTTCAGCTACTTCAAAAACATTCAATAAATTTCTAGACAATTTTAATGTTTAAAGTAGTTCAAATTCATTTTGGCTTGCACCTGAGCAACTAACAATGCACAGAGCATCCATTTCTTGGTCACCAGACACCCACTTTAACCTCTTGTGCAGCACCTCAAGTTGAACACCTCAAAAGCAAACCCAAAGTCCAAAATCTAAAAACAGAATATTTTCAATACAACTTTATAACTTTGCAATAGCACTACTTACTCCAAAACTCCAAATCACATCACATGTACACTTACATTGCAACAATATCATTTTTTTCTCAAAAACCTATGCATTTCACAAATCCATTTCAACTCTTCATCTTTATTTCTAACATTACCAACCCCAAAACCTAATAGAATTTAATGGTGACTTCCAAAACTCAACTTCAATTCGACTTTGGCTTAATATCCTCTCCATTAACTTTTTTATCCCCAACAAGTTAGAGAAGACTCTTCCTTTCCTCAACAAATTTAGAACATTAAATGACCATCAACTTGTAGTAAAAGCTAGAGATAAAATGTTTTTTTCCAACAATTAGTGCTCAATTACTGTTAAGTCGTGCAATGCATTTAGATCTCTTCAGCTTCCTTAATTTAACTGGTGGTAGTTAAATGAACAATCTTTCCATTTGTCAGCACCAATTAAACCCTAATCCCACAACAAAATGACAACTTCACTTTTCATTCAATCAATCAATATATTTCAGTTATTCCAAGTAAAAAAATTCTGTAGATTTCTGTAGAATTAATTCATAAAACTTTTATAGAATTCTATAGTCATTGTTTATAGAATTCTGTCTTTTACGGCTACTTTTTTTCTATAGAATTCTATAGAATTGGTCTATATAATATTTCCATAGAATGATACACAGCATTCTGTAATTTATTTTTATACAATTCTAAATTTTGTTATTTTTCATTTAATTTACTTCAGTTAATTTTTTAAGATCAACAATCAACAATATCAGTGGTCTTGTTATACTTGAAAAAATCTTGAGATGAGTGTTTTATAGAATACTGTAACTTTCTTTACTTTATAGAATAGAAGTTAGACAAAATCAACGAGTCTTTTTAATTCCTCGGCCTGTAGGATAATGAATTAAATAGATTTCAATAGAATACCATTGAATTTCATTAAAGATCTACAGAATTTAATAGAATTTTTATTCCTGGAGTCCCAGCTAAAAAAGTTTAAAGAGTTTCTACAGATTTTTAGAAGTTTTTTTGATGATTTTTTGCAGTTATTTGGCCGATTTTGTAGATTTTTTACAGATTTTCTACAGTTTTACTTCAAAATTTACAGAGTTTTTGCAGTTTAATTCAGAAAAAATTAATATTCTACAGATTTTCTACCGAATTTGAAGAAAATCTGTAGAAAAACTTTTAAAAAACTGCAAATCGGCCAAATTTTTGTCGATTTTTTAGCCGGGGTCCTCTAACCAAAAGCACTTTATGTGACTTTAAGTTGTTATTGGAACCTTTGTATAACTTTAACAGTGTTTTTCCATTTACTGTTGTTGTGTAGAACCTGTGGCTTAACTTTAGTAAACAAAAGAAAACCCTGGATACTTCAGATTGACAGATTGAAAGCTCTTTCTTGTAACGATGTGGACGAAGAAAAAAAGCGTCTATGTGTTGTGGTATTCTTGATATGAAGTTAATCGAGACAGATTTAATTGCAGCTAATGGCTAGATCTTAATGGCTTTGTCTGGACTTTGATTAGATACTTTTTGCAAGAAATTTTACTTTGATCTTTACTTTAATTTGCTGCACTCTTAAAAATAGAGGTAGAAAAGTAGGCAAATTAGATCGTGTAAGCTCATCCGTATTTGCAGACCTTTAATAGTTTAATGTTGGCACCTTTTCTAAAGGTAAACTGAGATTCCAAATTCAGAACTGATAATTTTATAATCATAAATAAAGATACAGTCGGACCCGCCAGTAGCAACCTCGGGTATAGCGTCAACCCACTTATAGCGTCACGTTTGGTGCGGTCCGGCCAACACTTTGATGCTGTAAGCGGACTCGCTTGTAGCGTCAACCCGCTTATAGCGTCAATTTAAGCCTGGTCCCTTGATTGACGCTATAAGCGGGTCCGACTGTATAATAATAATGAACCTTTTGAAAAAGTAAATTTTAAATTTTAAACTAAAGAAATATTCAACAAATTATCAATTGTTCACTCAGAACTACCCAGCTATCAAAAATCTACCAAGTATCTACAAAAATTTGGCCGATTTGCAGTTTTTTGAATGATTTTCTACAATTTTTCTTCAAATTCTGTAGAAAATCTGTAGAATATTAATTTTTTCTAAATTAAACTGCAGAAAATCTGTAAATTTT
>JAQIXT010002243.1:0-11601 GCA_034700445.1 Stenotaenia linearis | reverse complement strand
GAACTCTCGATATTGCGAACAGATTTGACGGTCCCTTCGAGTTCGTTATATCGAGGTTCGACCTGTACAATAATTAAATTTGTTGTAAAGAACAAATGTACGTTACATTAAACGTTTTAAACAAACACTTTCCGGTAAATTTTGTAAACTATTTTTTTACAATCTTAAATGTAATGCATATTAGATGTTTACAATAAATTTAATTACTGTAATTGCAGTATAAATAAAAGTTTTAAACATTCCTTAAAGGAATCAAGTACTTATAATTCCAAACGACCTTAACATCAAAACAAACACCCAATCTCAAGGCTATTGTAATAATTTATGGCCTTTAACATAATTTCAGATTAGACAGAGATAATTTGTTCTTTTTCAAATCACCTATTCAACAACCTAATGGCTGCCTACCTTAAAACTGCACACAGACATTCAAATTTAAAAAATTATAACAAAAATCAATAAACACCTATTAATTATTCAAACTTTAAGAAAAATTGTAAAACAAGTTCCTTAAATATTTATAATTCAAGAAGATCCTTAAATTAAAAAATAAAAAAACTAAAAAGTTCAAAATTCGAAAAAATAAAAAAATAAAAAAAATAAAAAAATGAGCTTGTCGTCTCGAATTATTTGAAAATCTCAAACACATTACTTCCAATTTCCCTCTTCACCACTCTAATTTACTCGCGTCACTAGTGGATTCTCTTTTCCTGACAACATTAACGTTGCTTCTCTCTTCTCGGTGACATTACAATTTTATTTATTGCTGTGTTTTCTCCAAACCTCATACATTTTACGTTTAATAACCTTCCTTTACGAGTCCAGCTTACAAGGATATCAATAAATTATTAAATTAGATTTACCTTGCATTCCCAATCACATTTCCAGCTCAAGCGTGGAAAATTCTTCAACTGGAAAGAGTTTTATGTTACAAAAATGAGCTGATAGTTGTGATAAATAACTGATTGACGTTAACTGTTATTAATGTTTGAATAAATGCATTTGTTTTGATTTATTGGCTGTAATTGCTGTAATTTATAATCAAAATAGTGTAATTGCTATGTGTAAATTATGTTAAAATTTATTTAAGCAATGTAGTCGTTTTAAACCAAATTATGACCAATTTGTTATTCGGTTCTCTTCGCTCTTTAACGTAACTCTTTTTTGATGAATACATTCTTGTTACATTCTTTTAGATTGTTCAGTTTATAGTTATTTTCCGCTTAGTTCAAGCGGAATTGGGATTTAAGCTTCAATCAAAATCAATTAAACTTTTTGATTAAAAATTCAATCAAACAAAATTTAACTGAAAATCCTTTAAACGTAATGGAATTTGACCGAAAATGTTTTAAAGGTAATTTGATTGGAAAATGTATTAAAAATATGGAATTTTATAATACTGGTTTTTAAAAACAATTTTTTTTGCTATTTTCACCTAATTTTTAGACTTATTTGCTCAGTTTTTATGTTTCACTTTTTTTTTCACACAACCTTTTCACCAGCAAACATCATCCGTTATACAGTGACGTACACGTGTGCGTCTAGGTGCAAAATAAAAAAATCTCCGGATTTTGACATTTCAAAAGCTGGCAACCCTGTCTGCACGTGTTTTTAAATTTCTTATTTCTTAAGGTGATAGAGGACCCACCATCTTCGATTTTCATTCTTTTACGAACCTTAAAAGAATAATGAAAAATTTTAAACTTACTTAAACAAACGCATTAAAAATTTCAAACTGTAGCTTTTACTATAATACCAAAATATTAAATATCTTTGGCTATAGTTTGAATTTTTTAACTTTCTTTTTTTTAATAAATAGAGTTTAAAATTTTCTACGCTTCTTGTTTTGCAATTTTTCTTAAACTTCTAAGTTAATAATGAAATGAATGAAAATCCAAGATGGCGGGTCTCCTATCCCCTTTAACTTTTTTGCAATTTTAAACAAATTTGATTATTCTCTCTGGTTTTAATCGTTTGATGGAATTGAGAGTAAAACTCAATGTAGATGATTAAAACTTTACATTCGGTTTAATTAAGCGACCAATAATTAAAATTACATTGGAATTAGTTGAAAATAAAGACTAAATTTTTTCAACAAAAAAAAACTCGTTCTTCAGACGTTTGAGAGGCACCTTAATTGATTTTAGGTCAAGTCGCGTACGGCCATTGTCACTACTAGCGACATTACACCCTACCTATCTCCCTATCGCCTTTAATTTAAATTCTGTTACAAAACAAAAGAAAACAACGTCTAGAAAGGACGTTGAGAAATAAATTCCAGAAAACCGCACTTGAATAAAATAAGAATACAACGTGCAAAACACGTGAATATTCAATACCAAACCATTAGCAAGCTTCAACTTCATACTGTTCACTTCATTAAGCAAAAACACTATAATTACCATTTTTCTTAACATTCAGCCATTTTGACATTATTTTCAATTAACATAAAAATCGTGTCATTGTTTCTGAAAAATTCATTTCTCTACTGGTTGGAGCAAATCCATTAAATAAATAATAAAAAGGGGAGATAGGTAAAGGTTAAAGTAGCGGCATCAAACTGAGGTCAATTCAATATTTTTAAAATTTGCATAAAAAAATAAAAAATAAAAATTTATAAGTTATTTGACCGATTTTCGATTTACAAAATACTCAAGAAACAAAACGCAATATATTGAGGAATTGAAATTAATTTGGATTTGCTTTTTATTCGTAGAATTTGCATAAATGGATTTCTAGTTTAAACTTAATCCTACGACCAAATTCAAAGTACGCACGAATGATTGGATGTCTTGATTAAATTTTCTGAAGCTTGATGTTTGTTTAAACAACAGATGTTAGGGAAAATTGTGGGAAAATTGTCCCAATGCATTAAAAAAAATGAAAACTTAAATGCATTACGATCTAAGAACCAAGGAGACAACCAACAACATCACTAACGAAAATTGATCTCAATTTTTTTTTATTGCGCATGTTCAATTCTCAAAACGCAATCTCGAGAAAATTAAGTATTTGATTTAACCAAATTTGACATTTGGGAACCAAACTTCGCATCACGTGACAAAAATTTGCATATAAACTACGTCTTTAATTAAACCCGACCTAAAAAATTATAAAATCCAACAACTCAAAACCTCCAATTTTCTGCTTTACGATCACAATTTATATACCCCTCTTCTGGAAATCCCTTACACAAACAGGAAATAAAAACCGCATTAAACTTCCGGCTCGTTACTCCTCCTCCTCCACTTCAACATTTGTCAACTTCAAACCGCTGTGGAACGCGTGTAAAAGGTCGCTCCAATCTTTGATGGAAAACTTAATGGCGCCATCACCATTCATTGAACGTTCTCCGCCAATCATCCACTTGTAATGGGCATCGGTCCCGAAGGTCATCCATTAACTACAATGCCATAACCCAGTTTAATTACTCCCAAAACAAAGAATAAAATTCCTCGCAAAACTCATAATCAAACAATTCATTCCAATCAAATTAAATAAAACAAAAAAATAAAATTTAAAAAAAAATTTAAATGAGCGGTAAAGTTCCCCCTTCAAAACAAGGATGTTTGACGTCAGACCATCAAGGCCTAGCGCACACGCGAAACTGAAGCGAAAATCCAATTTCTTGCTACTTGTTGCTTCTCTTTATTCAACATCCTCGTGAGGCCGCATGCGCGAATCCAATCTCTTCGCTCGCATCGAACTGCAGATGGCCGTGCGTGTGCCAGGTGCGTTCCGGTCTCTTACACCTACTCAAGATCAGTGGACTGCAAGGTAAGTGAACCATTCGCACCTAGAAGGAAATGTCATTGCGTAGGCGGAACGTGGTTAAGCTAATGGCTGATACGAGCGAGGAATGAGATGTAATAACCTGTTGACTGCTCTGTTAGTTTTGTTCATAATCACATAATCAATATTAACTTAAAGATGCTCAATTTAACTCCGTTTGTCAATCAAAAGCAGATAAAGCCAATCGCTTTGGTTTAACTCTGTTCGTTATTTATTTATTTTTATTCTATCAACGCTCAAACTTTTTCGTTTTTTTGACTGGTATTATTTTCAAGTCCATTCATCTACCAGCTCTGATTTTTTTTAAATTCATTTTTTTCTTTTGTGTTTATATTTTATTTCCGTCTTTGGTTACAAATCGTTCGTGTTGCAGTGGGATATGGAAATATAGGATGATTTTAAAATATAATTCGGATTTACTAAAATTTGTAATAATTATATTAACACTTTACAAAATTTACCGGAAAGCGTTCGTTTAAAACCGTAAATATAATTGTTTTTTTTACAACAAATTTAATTATTATAAATTTTTTAAAATCTGTTTTTCTTGAAATTCACAGTAAATTTATTTTTCCTTAATTTCTAAAAAAAATTATTTTTTCTGTTCTCACTAATTAAATGTAAACAAAAACGGTGCAATTAATTCCAGACCACATAAACTTGCAAAATGTAATTATTTTTTCAAACCATTTCCATAAAATCCAATTTTTCTCTTCAAATCTAATATATTCACGTCCCCAATGACATAAACCCCCTCAATTTCGACTACCATTAACACTTAAGACCATTTAACTCATCCAATAACCAAACAACACCAAAACCTAAACCTAAACCCCTTAATTTCCAAATTCAATTTGCAAATGAAATCTCTTAATTATTTAAATGGAACTTAACAACAACAAAAAAGTAAAAAAAAAAAAAGTAAAATCCTCCAAATCCTATTTTCCTTCACCAACACAAGAAGACTGAAGAAGACACTTAAGCACAAGAAGGTTCCCTATTGACATTCGTCCGCCATTTTTATTACACATTACTAATTTTATAGCTGTTGCACCCCATTTGTCTGCGACTGCACGCCATTTGCAAACATCCGAGTGAGATTGAATTCTCCGCTGCAACAAACCCGTGTCAGCTAACCGCGTGGTCATTTTCAACAATGGAAAAATTGAATTAAAACTAAATTAGATAAAGGGCTCGCCGGCCTTTACGCCATCTGGCGCCAGATGACGGAGATTATTATGATACAATGTGAAAAGATCATTATTGATTGACCCAACTGACGTCACGGTTAAAGAGAAGCGTGTTAAGTAGGAATGCAAACAAATTAATTCATTCTTTTTACTCGAGTAAAAACTGCATTTGAATAACAAATGCGTTGCCATGGTAACGAGGGGAAACAATGGGACGTGAAATAATTGGATGCTAAAGTTAAATCCATATTAAGATTTTGTAAAATTTACAAAATTTATAAAATTTACCGGAAAGTGTTCATTTAAAACCGTAAACGTAACGTCCATTGTTTTTTACGGCTAATTTAATTATTGTAAATTTTTGTAAATCTGATTTTTTTTTTGCTTTAAGAATGAATGTATTGAAAAATAAGGGGACGGGGAAAACAAAAATTACAAATGGATTTTGTATGTTAAGGGGAAAAGATTCATCGTTCAATTTTGACAGATGACGGGAAAATGGAAATGGTGAAATAAATTTTGGATGTAGCAGAAAATGAGGTGGAGTTTGAGATATAAGTTGCATAAAAGGATGAAAAGGAAGGAACAAAAGGTATCGATAAGAATAATTTATACAATTCAAATTAAATGATAAGGAAATCAATGATCAAGTTGTGTGTGGAAGGAGAAAAAAATTAATAGATTTTTCTCTCGCAGTTTTTCTATGAAGTATGAAATTATAATTTAATTTATATGGAAAGCGCGTTGCTAATAGTTAAATTAAATTAAAGGTTAAATTAAAGGCACAAGACTTTTCCCAACGAGTAAAGTTTGGTTGTTTTACAAGCGAGTTATCGGGCTTCCCTGGAGAGCTTGATACGTGCAGGAAAGCCTGCCATTGTCCACTGTTGCATTGATATTGCTCTTTGTATTAACTATAGAAATCAGATTTCCAAAAATTTTCAATAATTAAATTTATTGTAAACATCTAATATACATTACGTTTAAGCCTGTAAAAAACCTTTATAAAATTTACCGTATTTTTGTCCTTTAATTTAATTATTGTCTATTTTTGTAACTTTGATTTTTCTTGCGTTATTATACGTTAATTATAAATCCTATTAGTATTTAATTTACTCTAACCACAAGTTGCGATCTTCGCAAATTTGCGTTAATTATATTTACTTATTTATTTAAAGCTTCTTTATTACTAATTTCTCCCGCTTAATATCTAATTAAAAACAAAACGCAGAACAGATGAGTCTCCATTTCTCGTTAACGCATCGAACTGTAAGCTTTAGTTGTTCCTTCTACAACCTACCTAATCCATTCTCAGTAAAAGTAATTCAAACACAACGTACGCAATGTGCGAAGAGTGTAATAAAACACTACGAGGTCCTATATAAAACACACTCCGCAGAACAACCGAATACCTTGATAGCGTTGTGAAAAAACAGATGAAATGAGTGAGTAGTTCTCTATTTTTACATCTCACTTATGTTAGTGACGTCCAAGTTAATGCGCAAGATTAAGAGTGACTTAGGAAGTAATTGCTTTCAAGTCTCGGATGTCAAGACCTCTGAATACAAATTTCAGTTGATTTTTCGTAAAAAATAAACATAAAATTGTAAATAACATTTCCCCACTGTTATTTGACGAGCAAATCAAAATGTTCTTATTACACAAAACTGTATTGCATTTGTTGACAGGTAATTCTCAGCAGAGCAGTGTTATTTGCAAGATTCGTATCAGTTGCAAGTTTCATCAAATGTGTTGTCAATAAAAAGAAACGAGTTTTGAAGGTTCTGCATCTGTGTTGTATTAAGGAAAGTTTTAAAGATAAAGGGATGGTCCTTCTAAGCTCGTATGGGAGTTTATATTATTGCATTACATTGTATTTGTTTTTCATTTACTGTGTAAATATCTGGAAAAGCAGTCAAAGAACTTTTTGGCTAACAAGCACTTTTATTATTGAAGAAATAAAAGTTTTGTATTACATTTAAACGATTTAAAATTTAATTTCAGAATTGCTTGTTTGAAAGTCAAATAAGAATATTTACTCATTTTTTCCTTATTATTTGTGTTATTTCAATAATTGTGCTGTCATTGTTTGTAGAAACAATATTGACGTAACATCTGCGTGCAATCTGTTTGTACAGTGTATGTCACAGGAAAAAAGAATAAGCTCAATAAAATTTATATTTAACTTAATATAAATTATATATTGAATAAACAAACAAATTATTGATTAATTGAATAACAAATGAATAACAAAAATAACATTTATCAAAATTATAAAGTGGCACGTTTATAATTAGTTTATTTAAGTTCTTCAATCTATAAAATTTCTTTTTTTTTTCCAACTTTTTAACATAATCTCCGCATAAAATCTAACGACCTTTGTCTAATTTTACTTTTTGGAATTTTAAAATATAAACTGAATAATAAGCCAATTTTTAAGCTTCAGTACTTCCTCGGGTAAAAAAGAGGTGGATTAGAGAACAATAGTCATTGCTTCCCCTTAATCTGGCCTTGAGTTGAAAGAAAAAAATTCACCTCGCTCGCCTTTCTGCGTGAATGCAGCCATGGAGTAAAATTATTATGAACATTTCCCACGCGTAAATATAGTAAATAGATATCAAGCAAACTGCAAAAACCATCTAGAAATACTAACCCACGTTTTCTGATCCATCCAATCCCATCTAACCCTTAAAAAAAGTTCTTTTACTGCTCAAACTTGCTTCACTGCCTCGATATTTACAAGATTTATCTCATATTCCACTAAGGTAAACTGTCAGACGAAAACAACCTATCCCAGTCAATATTTTGAACCAAAATCTTCCCTTAAAGCAAATATGCAAATATCAGTGCAAAATATCAATTGCAAAATCCCATTTTCGATTAAAATACAAAATCAAATTGACAATAATTAAATTTATTGTAAAAATCGAATATATATTAAGTGTTTGCGAAGAACAAAACTTAAGTCGCATAATTTATAAATTCCATGTTAAATGCAAGTTAGATTTATAATTGTAGAGAACAAAACTTACGTCTTATAACTTCTAAATTCCATGTTAATTAGAAATCTAACTTAAATTTAACGTGGAATTTATAAGTTATAAGATATAAATTTTGTTCTCCACAAATACGATTTTTCTTTGCACTTCCAAACGTAACTCCCACCAACAAAAGACCTGAATTTTCTGAATATCCCACTCACAGAATAAGAGATGTAACATCCAAACATCATGCTGAGTTCATTACTACTATTGGTTTGGGAGAAGTGCATCTTTTTGTTGCTATCTTTATGCCTTTAGTGCCACATACAACACACAAACCCCCAGCTGGATGGGACAACAGATGACTAATCATGACCACAACACGCTCAATTTGAGGTTGAAGGTTTAGGTGACAATAATAAAGTGTCACATGTTTTGTTCACACCTGCACATAAAGGTTATATGTCAAGTTAAAGAGAAACCAAGATAATCTCAAAATTAATGAGAAAATTAAAAAAAAAATTTTTTGAAGAAATTAAATTAAAATTTTACAAAATTAAATGAAAAATCACTCGTTACCATGACAACATAAACTAGTTTGCTTAAGAGCTTATCGTAACCGCAAAACTGGCCGTCTAATGGACTCAAAATGGTGTCTTTCGCTTTAAGAATTGATCTTAATGGCGGATGACAAGAACCTTATACGAAATCGTTTTCAAGAGAATGGCAAACAACTTATTTATATTTCAATAGTAATCATTTTCCCGTCAACACTCCTTACCTTCAACAAGAGAAAGCTAAACAAATTCACGCGTGCGCAGAGTGAAGTTAAATTAATAATAAAAATGACCAAAGGCGCGTTCAACTGACAGAAAGTAAATGTTTAATAAATAAATTCCTTTTTTTCAAGATGTCGCCATGAGTGGACGCACCATCCGACGGATAATTCGAGAATCACTATTGCAAACAACATGGCCATTTTCTTTTAGCATCGACGAGCCCCAGTTTCCGCCAACAAGGTTAGCCGCAAAATCCTTATTACATTTTTTGTTTTCATACAAAATTTAAGCTTTTTTTTTTAAAAAAAAGAGTAAAAGAGAAAAATACACATCACTTGGTGCCTGATAGACGTTTTCCCCAACTTTTTATATTTTTTTCCTCAAAACGTCTGTCAACTGACAAAATTTTTTCAAACTATTCCCCAGATGGTTGTCACGTTTGCTGTATCACTAACCCATTATAAAAACAAATAGAATTTAAAAAAAAAAAAAAATCCACAAGTCGCCGTGAAATTTTACTACAAAAAGGCGCTCTGAGGTCACTTTTTGAATAAAACAATTATAATCGGTCTCGTTATAACGCAATACTGACATTTTTCTTTTTCTTATTTTTATTTTTATTTATTTCCTTTTTCTTTCTTTCTCATATTGAATCAAATCACTCTTAATTGAATTAACTTTACTAAGCTTTTTGGGACCGATTAATTTGTACAGTTGGTTCTCGATTATCCTGAGTAATGACGCGAGTAATTCAATGAGATCACTTACCCCTACAACACAAATTAAGCAAGACCAAAACTATCCCTGTTCTTGTCACGTCTGTTTTAAATTACCGCAACATCGGACAGAATTATAAAAAAATTTTTCACTCCAAAAATTTAAATTACAAATTTTTTTACTCCCAGTAACATGATGGACGCTGAATATGCTCAGAAATTGCAAAATAAAGCTTTGCGCATACCAATAACAGAAATTGCACCTGCAACAAATATCGCATGTCGTTATGAGAGCTAATGACTTTCAGCAAACCACGGACTCAAATCTCAGCCTCATTAATTCGAATTTATGGATTTAAGCGAACCAAATAGAAATTCAAAAAGGAAATTCACACGCTTCACATTCCAACCACGTTGTTGCAGTTCCAGTTATCTGTTTCTCAAACTGTGACATTGAAATCCATTAAACTAACATCTCTGTCGTCACATTTTTAATTATAATCCGGGAATTCATAAATTCAGCATTAATCCCACGCGATTGCAAGATGAATGTGCGAAGCTACACAGCGTGAGCACCTCATCAAAGAACAATAGATCGGATTGAAAACATCGACCTGTTTACTTAGTTAAATTACTTCGATATTAATGAGACGAAAGGCTTAGATATAATCCTTAAACCATGGAAGCGATTTTGTTTACATTTAAAATTATATTCCAAGTTTATCATAAGTCCAGGTTTTGAACCGCTTGCAAAACTGCGCCATCTATTTTCAACAACTGAACTAAAGATAGAATGATGTTGAATGGTATAAGCAGCTGCCCCTTGCAGCATGAAAGCCCGCAATACAAAGTGCAATGGTTTTAAATGCTTGCTGCCCCTTGTAGCATGAAAGCCCGCAATACAATGTATTGTGATTTTAACTGTTTCCCTGTAATACGCAGCGGTATTGTCATCGTATTTTTTCTGTAGAGCGCATTCTTTTAACATGCAAGTCTTATTTATTCAGTTGATTATTCGAAATTTGTCTTTAAATTTTTTTCCTTCAAATTAATCACGCGATTTCAATTGTTCACGAAACTAGTTTTGGGAATTGGGAGTTGAAGTTGATGAGATTTGAACATAAAGATAATTAATTCACGTTGCATTACTAAATGATTACATGTCTAACCTCATTATAACAAACTCGAAAAATGTACAAAGGGAATACGAGGAATTCATAATATTCAATACAATGAATAAAATCTTTATATTGAATTGAATGGAAATGTGTTTAAATTAATAATCATAATCAGAGCATAAACTAGAAATAACTCATCTCTTTAAAACTGACAACAATAGAGAGTTTGCGGAGAACAAAACTTATGTCTTATAAATTCCATGTTAATTATAAATTTAACTTACATTTAACATGAACTTTATAAGTTACAAGTTTTGTTCTTCGCAAACCCTATTGAATTCCAAGGTTTAAAATTTATAGTTTAAGATTTTTTTTTAGTGGCTGTTAGTGGCTTTTAAAACTTTTACTTTTATTGAAATCTAAGGTTCACTTTGCGTGTCTAACACAAAATATTGAAATATTAAAATATGATAAACAATGCAACAGTAAACAAAGCCATAAAACTGACCATATTAGACCGGAAATTGGTCTTAAAACTAAGAAATGTGACTGATCAATAACTATAAAAAGTTATTCAATATTATTTATTTATTTTTAAAAAAATCCGAAATTCGTAGTAACGAAGTTCGAAAAAAAAATTTATTCAACTATAAAATTCAATTCTCCTCCGCTAGATGCCAGTGAATGCTCATTTAGTTCTAATTTCCTCCAGCAACAGCGCTGCTCTTAATTCTTGGAACCGTGAAGATTGAAGAACATTAAGGGGAAAAAATCAACAAGTAGACTCGTTGGAATCTTGACAGTTTTTAATTACAGCCTCACACCACTGTTGCTAGGAAACCGCATGGGACGTGTAAAGGGCTCGCAGGGATACTTAGTAGCAGTGATAGCAATTAAGTGGGTGGTTGGGATACCATGGCAACCAATCAATTAGCTGCACGAGGAAAATACAGTCGGACCCGCTTATAGCGTCAATCAAGGGCCCGGGCTTAAATTGACGCTATAAGCGGGTTGACGCTACAAGC
>JAQIXT010002242.1:0-11603 GCA_034700445.1 Stenotaenia linearis | reverse complement strand
AAATTTATCATCGCGTTACTTCCGCAATTTAATTGTAAATAAGTAGCACATTTCACAGATGGAAGCGAAATAACCTTATAAATAATAACTGCAATCTCATATATAATTAACTCCACAACTTAATTTACGTCATAAAACCGTTTCGAAAGTAAAACCCAAACTTACTTCTTCTTTGCATTTTTGAACGTCAAATCCTTCTCTTTACATTGATTGATATATTTGGTCAATTGCCTGCAATTAAAAAAAAAAAAATAACATTGAAAAAAAATCACACGAAGAACAATTTAATCTACTTCATTGTGTGGAACAATTTCATTAAATTACAAAGTGAGAAAAATATAACAAAACTGACCTCGTTACGAATTAAACAAAAGAAAAATCGCGTTAAAAAACACATTTAAAAGGAATTTACTTAATATTCAGCCTCAAAAAACGTCGAAAAAGAAAAATAAACATAAATAAGGTGAGGTCGATCAGTCGAAGAGGACGAACGGGTCGACAAGGACAAAGCCACACCGCAAACGCGTGCTAAGCATATTATGACAAAAGGCGGTCACCGTACAATTAACACCTGCGTCAAACTCCTTGGGGTTCGTGCAACCTATTTCCGCACACCCAGACGCGCTGAAGGGAAGCCCGACAGCCAATATCGGGAACGGGTTGTTCCGATTCGTTGCTCATAAAGTTCGCGCCTGACCCGTTTCTTCTCGAAATTTCAAGGTCGCCCCTCAAGAGACTCGAGGGGCCGCGTCTCGATTTCGCCACCTCGGGCCACACCTGTTTTCGAGCCTGGGTTAGTCAGTTTTTTCGGAGTGGGTCAATGGGATGTCTACATCCTTTAACCAATATTAAAAATCATAAAAATGAAATAAAGGTTGAGTTAGTCATGTCTATCGGGACGTAACCTTTTTTCTTTTTTTTTCCCTTAGTGGTCCCACCCACGTTAAATGGGTAGATCAACAAACTCATCGAGTCTGAGATTTTTCTCCCTCAAAAGGAACATTTTTTTTTCTGTTCGAATAACGGAGGAATCAGAACGGAAAAAAATAACAAAAAAATTGAGAAAACTCTTTTAAAGATGGCCAACGGCCAGCAAGTGCAATGTCTGTGGATTAAAAATAGACTAGTGTTTGTATTTCACTTAACGGGTTTAAGGTCCTTTTTTTTAAAGGTAAAAAAAAAATGATTTTTTTTTTTTTTTTTTTTTTGAAAGGAGGAAAAAAGAATCAAAGAAAACACGACTTGCCGGATATGACAATTGTCTGAAAAATCCGTCCCCTGTTGCAGAATTCTTAGTACCGTGAGTTTTGCAATTAAAAGAAGCGAGAATCAATGCGACCGAGTCGGGCACGACTTAAATTGAAACCAACAAAAATTTCTTTTCCTTTTCCTGTTGCCACTTATATTTCTTCCTGTAACGACCTAACTTGCATCCAAAAACTTTATCAACTTGCCAAAGTTATTTCCGTCGCTAACTCGACCTCGCAAAGTTGATAAACTTTAAACTTTCCTGAAAACACCTACTTATTGAATAATCACTCCTTATTAACCGAACACTAATGAATATGAAAACAAAAATCTCGCCTCACCTTTCGCGGACCAAACTCACCTCCCACACAACACCAAACACAAACACAACAATATTCTTTACCAATCCATCCGTGGACACCTGTGTCAAGGTGACGAACAAAATAAAACACGAGTGAAACACAAACAATCGGCCACTGACTCGGAACGAGGAATTTTAGGCAGCCATAGGAATTTTAGGCAGCCACATCCGTAAAGACAAACGCGGAAGCCGCATCACGTTACTCACCTGCCCAAGGTGGCCATGGGCGCTGAGGAAAACGCCAGCATGTCCTCGACTTAATCCGACCGAGTGCAGCGAGCATGGGGCCGCCGGGTGACGGCTTAGACACAACCCAAGGCTTTTGAGCACTGAGCCAAAATGAATTTGTTGAGTGGGGAAAATAAGATGTGCTTGCTGGGTCACATCAAACACAGCGCACGCCAGCGCTCGTGCCTGATTGGGCCGCCGAATTTTGGCTCCGAGCGAAATAAGGGTTTAGCTTAGACCGCACGCCACTCGCTAAGGTTAAATGACTGGCAAACAGATGGCAAACCAAAAGGTAATGATAAGCTGCTCCAGGTGCGAAAAGTTAGAAAAGCACGAGAAAATGACGTACCGTGACCAAGGACATTCACTGCGTTTGTAAATAATACCTTTGTCTGGTGATTCAAGGTCATGATAAGAAATAATTGGGGAATGATGAAATGTTTTACTAATTCACTTACAAACGGTGTTTTAGTTTTAAGTCCGTCAGTAATAGGATTAGCTGCTCTTCCGAAAAATTCTGTTCGAAAAAAAAATTTGTTTATTTTTTTTAAATTTTTTTTTTGTGAGATAAGATAAAAAAGAGATTACCAATAAAGCATGCCCGTCTATTTCTCGTTGGATAAATACGTCAACGCAGGCAGATAAATCCATCTAGAAATAAACAGTTCTCACGTGATTAGTTCAAGTATTTTATGGGTCCCAGCAGGAGGAAAAGTTAGAGGGAAATTCCAACTGAAATAGTTTATGCGATTATAGTTAGAACTGCATTTTTAAATTTAGGTCAGGAATTGGGGGAAAAATGAGTGAAAAATTTTGAAAATGTGGTCGGTGGGGATAGATTAGATTATGGCACGAGATTTAACAGACGGTTTTGTCCCGTGGGAATGACGGGGGTACGAAATTGAAATTGACAGCTAATTAAAAGTTGCTTACTCGGTTTAACCAGTCTATCACGTCTTGTTTACTCCACTCACGAACTTGGTCCATCGGCGGAAGGCCCTGCGCCATTGTTTCATTCTTAATATAAGAATAAATAAAGTTTTTGTAATGTTCACACCCACAGAGGAGTCATGACTGCACCTCCCATATCTCATCAAACTTAATCCCATTTACTTAGGTTTTGGCTAGTAACGTCATCTAGCGACGAAAAGCGTAAAGATAAAGTTTTTGAGCGAATTTGATTTTAAAAACTTTTTTTATTTTTATTAGAATTTTGTTTTAGTTTAAAATTTAATTTTCAATCGTGGGAAAGTATTTAAAAATTACACAAAAACTGCCACATTTATTTGTTTGTTTTATATAAGCGGAATGGATGGCGCTGTTTGGCATAACAAAATGGCCGAAGAGCAGCCGCCCGATCCAGAGGCTATTGAGAAGGATGCAACCACGAAAACAGAAGGTTTTAACGAAACATCGTACATGCAAAGGGTGCAGGATTTACAGAGAGGGGAGAATGATCATTCCCCTACTGCCAAACCTAAACATCATCGCAAAAGTGATTTAAAATTTTAAAAATTTCGCATATAAACACGTAACAAATTCATTTCTTTACAGATGTTACTTTTATGCAGTATTTTTTTGCCGACTTAACGCGTGGATATTTATTGGAAAATGATGGGTCTCGTTATGCAGAAAGAAGAGAAAAAGTATACGCTTTTATGAAAATGCCAAGAGAAGTTGAAAAGGTTGAATTCAAAAAAAATTTTTAAAAAATAATAAAAAATAAAAAATTCCGTTATTCATTTTAATTTCCTCATTCTAGTTTATGGCATACGGGTTTTTTCAGTGTGTTGATGCTTTTCTCTTCGTTTTTACATTTCTACCTCTTCGTATTCTATTAGCTCTCTGGTTTTTAATAACAAGAGTTTTTCATAATTTATTTAGGCAAGTCAGTAGACAGTCCTCACATTAAATGCAAATTAAAATACTTTTTTTTTCGTTTTCTAGAAAATCATCGCAGCGATATCAACCAATTCTTCAACCTGCAGAAATATGTGATTTGCTAAAAGGCATTACGATGATAACTTGTGGTTTTTTGATATCATACATTGACACAGCAATGATGTACCATTTAATTAAAAGTCAATCCGTGATCAAGCTATACATATTTTTTAATATGCTCGAGGTATTATTTATTTTCGGTAAAATATCTAAATTTTTTGTTACAAAATATGATTTTCTTTAGGTAGCTGATCGTCTGTTTTCATCTTTCGGTCAAGATTTACTAGACACTTTATTTTGGACGGCTACAGAGCCACGAGGTCGTAAAAGAGAACATTTTGGTGTTATTCCTCATCTTACATTAGCAATTTTGTATGTATGTATCCTTTGATTTCGGTTTGAAACTAAAAAATCGACGTATTTTGATGATTTTATAATTTCGTTAACGATTAAATACAGTTTTACACAGTATACTAGTTTTATTTCAAGCCACCACTTTAAATGTGGCTATAAATGCAAGCAACAAGGCATTACTCACCATCATGATGTCAAATAATGTAATTTTCTTTTTTTATGTGCAAGGGTTTTGCATTACATGATGTTTATTGTTTAGTTTGTAGAATTAAAAGGAAGCGTTTTCAAGAAATTCGAAAAAAATAATTTGTTCCAAATGTCATGCAGTGACGTAAGAGAAAGATTTCATTATGTTTTGCTGTTAGTGGCTGTCGTAATTCAAACCATGAAAGAATATTCTTGGAAAGAAGGTACGAAATGTGATTATTTTGTTTGTTTGTTTTAATTTGTTGATTATTCACAGAACGTTTTTGGATTTTATTACCCGACTGTATAATGGTTTTGTTCTCAGAGGCTTTAGTTGATTGGGTGAAACACGCATTTATTACTCGCTTCAACGAAATATCCTTAGATGTTAGTTAAAAAAATTTTATTTTTGGAATGAATTATTAAATTTCTAAATTTTTTTTAGGTTTATAAAGATTACACTGTCAGCCTTGCTTACGATGTTGCTACAAGTAAACACAAACATGTAAATTTTGTTGAAAAATTCAAAATGATGGAAAATGAAGAACGTTTTATTTCCAGGCATTTTCTGATCATTCAGATTTAGTCTCCAGAAGAATGGGATTTATTCCATTGCCGTTGGGAATCCTAATGTTTCGAATTTTGAATCAGTCAGTTAAAATTCAAGGCTACGTCGGCATTCTAATTCTTATTGTGGGCTATTTTTGGTGAGATTGGTGAGCTGGTAATTGATTCCTGGAAAATTAATCGATTACGTTTTTCAGTCTCATCTCGTTCAAAGTGGCAACAAGTATTATGTTGCTAGGGAAGGCGTGCGATTTGATCGAACAGCACAGAACGGCAAAATTGAATCACAGCGAAACATCATCGCCGAAACAAACAGTTCAGCGGGCAAAAAGCCACCCACCGAGTCGAAAAGCGAGTGTTGAGCGACTAGCCACTTCTGGCGGTCTCATTCACAGTGTCTCGCTTCTTCATCCATCGCACCTGTTGGGAAGTCTAGGCGATGTGACTGCGCAGATGGACAGTCAGAGGTCCATGGGACCTCGTCCATTGTTTTCCAACAGTTCTGTTAGCATTAACAGTTTGGGTTTAAACGAGATAATTCTTCCCGAAGGCTCCGAAGTGATCCAGGAGAGTTCGGAAAGTGTGCCTGCCGGTGCACGGTTGGAAGCGGCCGCTTTGGAGTTGGCTCGACGAGAACGATCAGTCGTTAGTAGTTCTGACGATTCGTCTTCTTTTAGAGACTCGGCAACGGATCGAGTCATTTTGAGACGCAGGTCTAATAGCATTCAAGCTAATGTTATGTCTACCTTGTCGAATTCTAATTCATAGCAAATCAAATTCTTTCTATTTTTTATGAGGAAGGCGGAGCTGTTTATCTTTGATTTGAGGGCTGAATAAGTGTTTTCTTTTTTTCTCCAATGGTTGTAAACAAATTTAAAAAATTTTGTGGCAATAATAAAATACCAATGTGCAGTTGATGTATATAATAAATGTATGTGCGAGGTGTAAAATTTTAATTTTTTTTAAATAAAGAGAATGGATATTTTTTTATTATTTTATTTGTCTGTTTCGTGATGTGACTGAACAATGGAATAGGATTTTGCAATTTTCCATCTGATGTTTTTTTTCCGTGTTCAAAACATCGGTTACAAAGATGCGAGATTTATTAAATTGAAAAACTATAAATATCTATTCGTAATAATATTAACAGGTAGGAAGAAAAGCCGAAAAGACAAGAAATGCGTTCAGTTTCAACATGGCGTCACACTAGTTAGCTTAAATTCGCACTCGTTTTTTAAATGTTTTAAAATCTTTAAACTAATCAAAACAAGGCGTGTGGCAGTCACATTGATTCGAATAATCGAATGGTTGTGATTTTATAGTTAAATTTCAGACAATAAGGATAGAATTTTGGTGCAAAAAGGCCAAAAACGAAGCCAAGTGGTTCTGGATCGCGCATGCGTGACAGACCAGTCGTCGCGTTTCGTGAAGCTTCAAGCAGGAAGATCAGGCCAAGATGGCGGAACCGGGAGACGCGGGGACTAAAATTTTAAAGAACACCAAGATCATAGTATATGTAGAAGAAGCCATGGAAGATCTCATAGTCGTATCCTTCACTTTCAGCGGAAATCTTTACCAAGGAGTTTTGCTGGATGCAAGTAAAAAGTAAGTGTGAATTTTGCTCTTGCAAGAGAGTGACATTGGGGTTTGCGCTGTCGTTTCATAGGCGAGATCACTCAACATCTGTCCTTCACTTGTCGCTTATTTCTCATAAACTACTTATCCTAGAAACATAATTCAAACTGGAAAAATTTTTCAAATTTTAACTTTACCCGATGACAATATTTTCGATTTAAATTAAACCCGTAATAAATTTTTCACCCAAAATCTGATTCAACATGTTCAGATGTCATCGAAAAAACATTTTCTTTTCGCATTAAACGGTAAACACCACAAACGAATAGATAAATAAAATGTTTTCAAATAAATAAAACAAATATCAAATAAGATATAAATAAAACAACAAGTTTATTTCGAAATTAAGCAGTAAACAAGGTATGCGTGAACAAACCCGAGCCGAGCGTCTAGTTTTATAACCTTAACATAATTGGCGTAAGCGTATAAAATGTGACCTTTATGTTTAATTTAGTGCATAATTATAATGTTAGTAATTTTGAAATTTTCAGAGGCGTTCCTTATGGAGTGAGTCCCGCTTTACTATTGAGCGCGGATAAAAAATCCGGCCCCGATGATGATGGGAACGGAGACCGCTTATACGCGGTCAGTCAACGCCATACCTACATGCAAGGAGTCGAAAATGAGTCGCCAAATAACCAAATGACGGGCTTGAGGAGACCATTTAAGACTTTCAAAGAGCGAAATGTGCGCACGATGAGGTTACGACCTCGACAAGTGCTCTGCTCGAAGTGTCGAAGTATATGCAACGAAAATTCGGAAAACGTGCAACATTCGAATGCCACCATTACAAAGGAAAGCAGCGCGCCTTCCATACAAAGAATAGTGGCCGAAAATAAAGAAAAATACCGACTTAAACCCCGATCCGAACCAATAGCTTCTATAACTCAAACAAATACGCCTCCCATCGATGCGTTAACGAGCCCCAGGACTAACGGAGTCACAAACGCGTCGAGTATTTTGAATCTAAACTCGATGACGAGTCGGAGGGTTCTTCGCAAGCGCAGCAAAGCCAACGATCTTCCATCTTGTTTGGAGGAGGACGAAGCGAGCGGCCGACGGAAAAAGAGCGAAAAGGAGGATAATAACGGTGTTATTTCGGAAGAATCAAAATTGACTATTTTAAAAACGAGCCCGGTCATTAAGATTTCGTTCGGGCCTCACGGTCAGGGAACCGTGGTGAAAATACCAGCCCGATCGCACACGTGCGATGAGCAAAAATCGAATTTAAAAGTTTCAGCTGGCGGGGACGAGGCGGAAACGCAATTGAGCGAGGACGAAACCAGTAAAGCGGTGGAAATGGACGAAAGCAACGAACTACAACATCAACTTCAAGGTACGAAGGATGCGAGCGCAAAAGCAGCGAAGAAGGCGTTGAAAAAGGCGAAGAAGGAAGCGCACAGAAAGGCGAGTGGGTTGAATAGCATGTCGCCGTTACATAAAATACACAAAAATCGTCATCATAAACACAAATTTAAACACAAGCGTCGTCATCGCGAAGATGCAGAGAAGGAAAAAGGGGATAAAGATGAGACGATCGGATCGGACAATAACGGCCCTTTGGTTTACAACGACGCGACGAGAGAAACGACGTGTAACGAACAATTTCTGAATGTCAATTCGTGGAACGCAAATAACTCGCTCGACGATTTAGACAAGAGCGAATTGTCACCGTCTTATAACGAAATCAAAAAGGAATGCTTGCGACAGAAACTTTCAATCAGTTTGAAACGACTCAGTGCAAAAGCATACACGAGATGCAGCCCGGGGATAGTCGAAGATCCGGGCACCGGTAGCCAAATGGCTACGTACGGAGGCACGGACGACGAGGCAGATGTGGGTTGTGAGGACGACGGTGATGAGAACGGGGACGGGGACGGGGACGGGGACGGGAACGAGAACGAGGAAGAAGAGGAACAGACGGAAAGGGTGAAACCGCTCATGATGAGAATCAGTTCGCACAACGTTGAAACGTGCGCTATCGGGAATGGAAGAACAATGGCGGTGGGTGACATCGTTTGGGGGAAAATACACGGGTTTCCGTGGTGGCCGGGAAAAGTGTTGTCCATCACCGTGTCGCAGAGAGACAACGGGGTCCTAATCACGCAACAAGCTCATGTGGCTTGGTTCGGTTCGTCGACTACATCGTATATGCCATGTAATCAGTTGGTTCCATTTCTTGAATATTTTAAAACTAGGTATAATAAGAAAAAACGTGGACCGTACAAAGAAGCGATTAAACAGGCCACGTTAGCGGCACAGCAAGTTTTGAGACAGATGCACACTTCGGTAACCGTTGTGAGCCCGCGAGCGTGAAAGGAAGTGTAAATTAAGTGATTTTTTTTCCGAATTAAGTAATGACTAGAATGTTACATGTGATTAATTTTATTTGAATTTTTTATAGATTTTAATTATTATTTTTGGGAGAATGGATTTGTAATTACAAGGGTATGAATTATAGCAATTTTGCTGTTTACCAGGAGTAATTAACGCAAAGCCAAACAACATGTTATTGCTGGGGTCAACGACTTATGTATAGGGCTTTCCTGTTTGTATAACTTACTTGCTGCTTTCGGTATTTTAAATTCTAAAAAAGAAAAAGAAAAAAAATGGGGGCTTGATTTTGCGGATATTTCCGAAATAGGCGAAAATCAAAGGAATTGATTGCAGGTACGAGGAGAATGATTTCGTTGGGAAATAATTTCAAACATAATTTAATCCCTCACATATTAAATAACTCGGAAAATGAAAAATATGACAATTCAGGTATGGCAATTCTTCCCACGTACTCAACAAGCCATTGACCCATTTACAAGTTTTTGCTTTTAATTTTTTTTTCTAAGAGTAAAACGAAAAAAATCAAACTCCCCGTCATTTTAAAACTAGCAAAAAAAAATTAATTTTCTCGAATAATTGACATATTTTTCTAGTTTTTGAAATGATAACAATACAAACCAAGTCAATAACAATATTTTTTAAATGGCTTTTTAATATAAACAGAAAATTTCGCCTGAAAAGTAATGTAGTAATCTCTACCTTTGACATTTCTATCCAAAAAGTAAAAAATTGATTAGGACTAGCCGAAACAATCGGTTGGAGGTTATCGCATAGCTTTACTCGTGATTCGGGGGTCAAGGCTGCACTTACAGTCCTCCAGTTACACATCAACTACCAAGTTTCCACTACTCAGGTGTACAGCCTACAGTCATATTTTTTAATCGAATAGAAAATGTACTTAAAAAACTTAAAAAACATGAAAGTAAATATACTGTACATTGTAAACGTGGTCGTATTGAAGGTGATGTATGGTTTTTACCACTGCCAGTTATTTGATTTTTAATTATTTTAAAAGTCATGGAATTTTAATGAAATTATTTTAGAGTTGTATAAATATTTACTAATTTGCAGGGTTTAAAGCTATTTGTTTTTTTAAAAAAAGATCTTTGTTGATTTTAAACGAAAACAAGAAAAGAACAAAGAGGTAATATTATACCGGTTGGGAATTAAGTGTTTTCGAAGCAATAACATAATCCCATTAACAAAATTTTAACGAAACTAGGTTTAGTGGATTTTTTTTTTCAAAATTTGACCTTGAACCCTAATTCATTTGCTCAAATTTTTGAATTTTCTTAAATTTATTTGGAATGAATTTGGGTTTGTGAAATTTTATTTTTTAGAAAATTTTTTAATTCATTTTAGGCGTTGCTGTGTAGGAAAATGACCAAAGAATTTGTTTTATGTAGTCTGATATGTGTGACAAGTGTATAAAAGCAATTTTTTCTTTTTTGAAAAAAAAATGTATTTTTTATGTTCAATTTATCTTTTTCTCGTGTTGTCTTTGAATAAAAAAGAATTTTTTTATAGATAAGCTTGCAGAATGGGTGCCAAGCAGTATTAAATCACTCTACGATGATAAAAGCTAGTATACAAATGTCTTTCAAACAGTTCCATTTTTTTATTTTTAAATAAATATTGTTATACAAATTTCTCTACGTTGTAATTGCTCATTGTTTCGGAGTTTGCTGGAAATTTATTGAATATCCACCTGAATTTGGATCTTGTTGCATTTTGAAATTATCGGTAGACAAACCGAATGGCCGAAGGATAACATTTCCTAAATCTTTTAATTTACCTTTAGAAAAAGAAAAGAAATATTAAATTAAGTAAATAATTTTATTATACAATATACCTAGCATTTCGGTTTTCATTTTCTCGTTTCTTTCATTGATTTCGCCCGGCAACATCTTAAAAAATTCGATTATTAATTTCAAACAGACAGCTTTTAAATTTATAGAAATAAATTATTATAATTACCGTGCAAGCTGCCCGAGCTTCATTATCGTCAGGATTTTCCTTCAGAATGATTGTGTAATCTTGTAACGCTTCATCCAACTTTTCTGTCTGTCTATACAACTGCGCTCTTCGTCGGCGTGCCTTTAAGTATGTGGTTTTGAGTTCTAAGGCTTTACTACATTGTTCAATCGCTTCATCTTTTTCATCCTACGGTATAAGATATACGAATTAAATAATCGGAATGCTCGAGAAAGATACTCTTGGGTCAAATATTACCAAATGCTGATGGCAGGCCGCTAAATTTGAATGCAAAACTGCTCTGTCATCTTGAAAGACTAATGGACATGTGGTGAGCGCTTCGGTGTATATTTCAACTGCATCCTTGTATTCGCCACTCTTGAAAAATTCATTTCCCTTGATTTTTAAATCTTCGGCTTCGAGTCTTCGTACCTAAAGTGAATAAGGTTTAGTATTCGACTTCAATTGTGAAAATAAAATAAATACATTTTTTTCCTCGTCCGTCAGTTTAGATTCAGCTTCTTTTCGCAATTCCTCTTCCGTTTTTTCAGGATCAGCTGTTTCGCTTGTTTCTGGAATGTCGGTGTTTTCAGTTGGGGTGTTATTACTCGTTTCTTGTTTGGTGTTTTCTTCATCTTCCGTCCTGGGTAAGTCAGTTTCAGTATTGCTTCTCTCCTCCATTTTAGTAATGAAATTCTTCTTGAGCACCAGAGGGCGACAGTTGCCGGAGACGAGGAGACGATCTGTATTGGCAAGCTTGCAAAAGCAAATT
>JAQIXT010002241.1:0-11608 GCA_034700445.1 Stenotaenia linearis | reverse complement strand
TTTATGGATGAGTTTGTGGTGATAGATGTGTTATTGATGTGGAGTCAGGAGCAGAGTGGGTTTTGGGATAGAGAAAAGGAGTTATATAAAGGGAAGCTTGGTTACATTTGTTTGGTTTGGAATTATTTACTAAGGCTTGGTCTGAAATATTTCTTCATTTGCCAATTGTGCTCAGGAACAGTCCCAAGATTGTTGGAAGTATTATACAACACTGATTCCAAGTAATTGTTTGGGAGTTGTTTAGTTGATGGTTCTTCATTATTACTTCTGTGGAAAGTAATTAAAAGATTGAAAATAAAGCTGAAGTTATTATGTGGATGTCATTTTTTGGCATTGTTTTTGTTTTAATAATGTAATTACCTTTTTGTATTTATAAAGATACTTAGAACAGGATAAAAAGAGAAATGGAATAAAATATTAGAAAAGTGGGAGGCTTTTAGAAGTTTTAGGCTTTGTACTTTGGAATTCTTTTTGTGTGGGAGATGCAATTTCTGCAGGAAAAAAGATCACTTTAAGTAGGAAGTTGTGTACAGACTTTAACCAGTGGGTAATGGAAATTGGAATCTCTTTGAGTATAGTAATGAGTAAGGAAATTTGTGAGATTTCATGACGTCAACAGCAGTAAGCACCAACAATGTTAAAGAACAAGAATTTCCAGTTAAGAAGGATTAATCCTCATTGGTTGATCGAGCGAGCAGCAAGTATAAAGTTCAAACACTTGAAGTCTACTTTCATGTAGGCATTATTCTAACGTGCAGCTAGACACAAAATGCTCACTTGGGAAAGTGAATTGTGCAGTGGACAAAGCATGTTGCTGCAGATCATTAACCATATTTGTTTAATGGATTTCAACCTAGAAATGCTAGAACAATAATCGAGTAGTTCTACTCATTGACATTCATAACTAGCAAAAAATCAGAATTTAATGTATTTGGACGAAGGGAGTGCTAGACAATGGGTGGTATGATTAAAACTGAGCAAAAGCTCAAACTTGTTATCATCTAATACTTTAAATTAAGCTTCAATGCTAATTATTTGATTATTTTAAATTATTTTAAATTGATTTTTAAAGTTTTGGCTTAATGTGTAAGTAATATTGAAAAAATAAATACATGTCGCATCTAATTTCAGTAGTAAATGCTTCAAATTTTTCAAGCAATTGGTAAACCAGCTCTAAAAATTTTAAGCATTTACTTCAAAAATGATGTTTATTCATATGGATTCACTATGAGTCTTTAGCAAAAGCTTTGAGAATCACATTACTTGAATGGTAAGAGCTCTTTTGGAGCTTTTGCTTCACTTTAATCATACCAGCCAATAAGACAATCTCTGAATTTTTTGACATTTCAAGAGGTAGCCTCCTAATCTCCACTTCCAGAAAAAATAATTGCTTGCATCACATTTGTGCAATGGGAAAAAACTCTTAGAATAATGACTAATTACGCCACAAGTACGTACTTTCAGCTTTCTACTCAATAGCGAGACCCTTTAATCCAGACTTCTAAGATTGCGTTATTTGTAATTGAACTTAATGATATTTACAAGATATAAACAATCAGTGAGTTTAATTTAGCAATTTATTAGTTATTAGAGAGTTTGCGGAAAACAAAACGTATGACTTATAAATTCCATGTTAAATATAAGTTAGATTTATAATTAGCATGGAATTTATAAGTTTTGTTTTCCGCAAACTGTCTAATTATTATATTTTAGTTAAACGTGTTTTGTCGCAAACTCGGAGAAACCGCATAACAGTAAATTTCAACTTTAGAAAAACTACAGTTTTAATTTTAGCGTGAAAAGTTGCTCATATATAAACCTGTCCGACTTCCAAGGAAAAGTGAATATTTTTTCATACCACTTGTAATTTATCATTTTTTCCTCCTCTAAACTTCACCTCTTAAGCACTTGCAGTGTGACTAATTAAAGTAACTAATGAAATAAACAATTGGTTGTGTCGGCTCACCGAATCTCAGATTTAAATGTCTGTGGTCAGTTTTAAAGGTTGAATGTTTATCCAAGTGCAATGGAAAATAGGATTACCTTTATTTTTTCAACATAAATAAACAAAAAAGGAACTTGTTGCAGTTAAGGTGTAATTAATCTTTTGTACTTAACCGAATTTCCATTGAAACAAAGGCTTAAATAGCATGTGGCATACTCTGAGTAATTACAATTGTTAATTTGTAAGGAAAATAATTGAGGGTCCCTCCTATGAAATTTGCTGTGACCCAATTTGATGAAAATTAATTACAAATTTTGTTATTATGACGTTCTTTTGTCATCGCATGCCGCCCTCTAGTGTTGGTCGGCTCGTCCTCTCTACGTACTTGGTTATGTCCAAGTACACACCGTTGGTAAGCCCATTACCGTAACCCCAAAACAAACGCTTTCACTTATCTGTTTCCCATCAGCAGGAAGCCATTTTGATTTTATTTCTCTTCGTATTATTGTTTACTTAATCAGAGCGGTTTTAAATTTTTTTTTAATTTTTTGCTCGCCTCTGGCCTTGTATTTGATTAATATAAAATTTTGATTTTTTGATTTTTTGATTTTTTTTTTTTTAATGTTTCCTTAGAAGGCTTTTGTAAACGTAAATTCGTTTTGTTTATTTGTTTACGTTTGATTTTAATTTTTTTTTATATTTGATGCATGCGATCCATTGAAAAGTAAAATGGTAATATAAAAAATATGTAAGTATGTTTTTTTTTGTACGAAAATGTGAGCACTGCACTTTTCTCGTGAAGGATTTGTAAAGTAGGAGAGAAAAATGTATTGAATTGGAATTTCACCGCCTTTGGTTGCACTAGGAATTTAACAACGTTTTTTTTTCTGTTGTTGTTTTTGTGAAATTTGATTTTTTGTTTTGAGATTTTGTGTTTTGCATTGATGTTTTGGGTTTTTTTGGTAATTAATGCGTTTGGTTTTGTTTTTACAGGGTTCTGCAGACTCGAATTATAGCCAGCCATCATCAGATTTGTCGATAGATGAAGAACGAGAAGCTTTACGAAGAGAAACCGAAAGACAAGCCCTGGCACAATTAGAAAAGGCTAGGGTCAGTTTTGCTTTGTGACATTACAAATTGTCGGAAAAAGTTTACGGCGGTTAAATTTGATTTTGGGAAGTCGATGGATTTACTCGAAATTTTGCATCACTTCATAGTATCTAGGTTTTCTAATTTAATGTAACTTGTAAGAAAGATTGCCAACAATGGCAGAAAGAGCTTTTGAGTGACTAAAACTGTAGCAATAGTTTCAGTCTTGTGGTATTGAAGTTTTGCAATGTAAGTACTGTAAAGGATTTAATTTGGAAAGTCATTTTTAAAAAATAGTTTACTCATTAGAAATTACTCTAATTAGTAATCAGTAATCCAAAAATGGCTTTTCAGATCAAACAAATGCTTTACACTACTTCTAAACAAGAAGTTGGAACTCTGGTTATGAGTTTAATCCCATCACTCAATACAACATGATGATAAAAGTTATCCCACATCGGTTACTTTAAACTTGTTTCACCATATTTTTTTGGGTGACTGGATACTGCTCACAGCATTCCACTTCGTGCTTATAAGAATGAATAACCCAACATAATCCAACTGACAAAACTTACAGCGAACTGGAATGTAGTATGTTCTGTATCCAGCATTTTCTTCCAACAATATTTTTTCCAAAACAGTTGATTTCCACGTACACAGTGAAAAAATATATTACCGTTTGAAGCTGAAGTTGGTAGTCATCTCCAATTTTGAAATAACCTCTTGACTTTAACAATGTTAATACAATGTTATCCTTCACATCTTATAAAAATAAAATTGATCCAAATCCACTGCAAAAAAAATCAGATTTACAAAATTTACAATTAAATTTATAACAAATTTAATTATTGTAAATTTTTGTAAATCCGATTTCTTTGCATTGTTTCTTAGGATTAAATTTAATTACCCGTTTTTGTTAACTTTAATTCCTAATTCTGTTTTATAAGCCAATCCTAGTCTCGCAGTTAAACTTAACGATTTTTTAGTGAATGCAAGATTCTTAACTTAATAGAGCATTTGGCTGTCATTTTGTTTTGAACATTAAAAATGTTTTTCAAAAAGAACAATGAAAAAGTTTAAAGAAATTAGTTTCGGCTCATCAGCCAATTTGATGACAGCGCAACAAATCACTTGCTATATTTCCGGCCAAATGAGAATGCAAATGATAATGATTGAGTATATGAAATATTTTCATACGGTTTGTCGTAGCCTTAATTCAATTAATTTATGCAGATCTATAAACGTAACGATTAACTGTCATAATTAATTTTACAACGTTTATTGTCACGCGTGAATAAAATTGGACTTTGGCCAAGATACTTAGCACACTTAGATGCCAATTCTTCAATGGCATTTCAATGAATTTTTATATGAATTGTAAATCAGATGAAATGCAAAAATTCCTTTCTGAGATTTTTTTTTTTTTAATAGTCGAAACCAGTGGCGTTTGCTGTACGGACGAATGTATCATACGATGGCACCTTGGACGATGATTCCCCAGTGCATGGATCTGCCATTTCCTTTGATCTTAAAGATTTTCTGCACATTAAAGAAGTAAGAATTGTTTCGAAGTTTGAAACAGAGTGTTTTGAGTAAAATCAGATGGATTTAAATAATTTTTTTTTATTTAAGCTTTTAAAAGGTCTAAATTTTAGACAATTTTCGTCTCAAATATATTTTAGACTCTGAAAAGTGATGAATTTTAAATTTTGTACTGTAAACTTGTTGGGAAAATAGTCTAAAAATGACTTAAAAAATCCTAAAATGACTTTTTAAGAGTCTAAAATGTCTTTAAAAAATTCTTTAAATGTTTTATTAAAGAAAATTTTAATTTAAAAAAATCTGATTTTAATCAAAAAAGCTTGATTTTATTTTTTAAAATCATGGTTGGTCTGAAAACTCACCTTAACTTGTATTTTTTATAGAAATATAATAACGATTGGTGGATCGGTCGTTTGGTGAAGGAAGGATGCGACGTAGGCTTCATTCCAAGCCCAGTAAAGTTGGAAAATCTTAGACTGCAGCAGCAACAAGCCGGTGCCAATAGTAAATTACATCACAGGTAGATAATTCGGTTACACTGATGGGGCCTAAGTTGATTTGTTTTGTCCTCTTTGCAGTAGAAACCGGCTATCATCGTCTAATTTGGGCGCCATTTCGTATGATACTGGAAATAAAACAGCTTCACGAGGGTCGACTCCACCCACACCAGGAGAGACGACGGGTATCGAAATCGAGACTGGTGCGGTTGAAAACGAAGACAGCGACAGTCTGGGAAATGCGAAAGTTAAAAGCATCACCACGCCACCGACAAAGGAAAAGCGCAAACCATTCTTTAAAAAGGTTTTTTGAATGAAATTTTGAATTAAAAAACGAAAATTGATGAATTTTTTTCGAAAGCAGACCGAGAACATCCCTCCTTATGACGTTGTGCCTTCCATGAGACCCGTCGTCCTTCTGGGACCCTCCCTCAAGGGCTACGAGGTGACGGACATGATGCAAAAGGCGCTCTTCGATTTCCTCAAGCATCGCTTCGAGGGCCGGATCATCATCACGCGTGTGACTGCCGATATTTCTCTTGCCAAACGCTCCCTACTCAATAACCCTACCAAAAGAGCCATTATGGAACGATCTAACACGCGAAGCTCTTGTTTAGGTTCGGTTTTAGCAAATAAAACAGAAATTATGAGGAGTTTGTATTAATTTTTGTTTATTTTCCATCCAGCCGAGGTGCAATCAGAAATCGAACGCATCTTTGAGCTCGCCAGAACGTTACAACTGGTGGTTTTAGATTGTGACACTATCAATCACCCGTCCCAATTGGCCAAAACTTCACTCGCCCCTATTTCCGTCTACCTTAAAATTGCCTCTTCCAAAGTATTGATCGATCGATTGTATTTATCGCTGTGTATTTACTGAATTATTAATTCGAAACAGGTTTTACAGAGGCTAATAAAATCCCGAGGCAAGTCACAAGCGCGCAACTTAAGTGTTCAGATGGTGGCGGCTGAAAAACTCCTTCAATGTCCTCCAGTAAATGTCGTTTGTGATTTAAAAAATTGAATTTTTGAATTAATTTTGTTGTGTTTTAATCTTAGGAGATGTTTGATGTGATTCTGGATGAAAACCAGTTAGAAGACGCCTGCGATCACCTGGCAGAATACTTGGAAGCTTATTGGCGGGCAACTCATCCACCGCAGCGAACGCCACCCCCGGCGATCCAGCGGCCTATACCTTCACCGCATGCGTCTCCACGCGTCGACCAATCGGGGAGCAGTGGTTTACTTCGAGCTCAATCGACTCCTCCCGGTTACCAGCATCGACGCTCGCATTCGGAACGGCGTTCCCGTCATCACCGCGATCACTCGCCAGACCCGCGACATTTCCGCGATCACTCGCCTGATCCACGTCACATCCGTGACCACTCGCCGGATCCGCGCCAACTGCGCGAACCGTCGCCGGACCCGCGACACCAGCGGGACTTGTCTCCCGACCCGCGATACCATCACCAGCACCGGGACCACTCTCCGGACCCCCGGCACTACCGGGAACACGCGCCCGACCCGCGACACTACCGCGACCACTCGCCGGATCCGCGGCGACAACAACAGCACAGGGATCACTCGCCTGATCCCGAAATGGCACACCACGGAATGATGGGAGACCCCTACGCCGAACATCAATACTATCCTCAATATGATCAGCGGTACCTAGACCCTGAGTACGAACCCCGTGATGGAATGCTGTACCGCGACAAAGAGCCCCGCGATCCCCGCGATCCGTACCAACGGAGGGCTCACGGCATGTCCCCACCGACCGGACAACATCCGGGGCGCGACAGGGAAATGGTGGATCGGTATCCAGTGGACCCTCACGATAGGGAATACCATTCACCGCATAGGAGTGGTAAACATCCACAAAGGGCTGTTAACGTGATATAAATAAGTGGTTTTTTCCTTATTGCAATTTTTCTAATGGAACGTCTTTTGAGATGGTTGGAGTTTTCAAAAGGGGAGATGAAAATTGTATTCTCTTGCCATTTCCTCCCCTTATTCCTTTGAATCCCAAAGTTGTGGGATGCTCCAGGCGTGGTTTGTGGTACTGGTGGTACCACTGACGATGGTAAATTGATTATTTCTTTATTTTTCGTTGTATTTGGTTGGATTTAGCTTTGCCGTCAAACGTGACGTTGTTTGTGGATCGGAAATGAATCGTTCTACAGATTTTACAATGCAGTTGTTTACCTCGAAATAACGATACTTAATTAAGATGATTATTATTAAGATGAATTTGCAGAGTGGTTTTAAGTCATTACGAACTCTGTCTCCCTCGAAAGTGAGGGTTTGTTATCTTAAAAGATAAAAACATTGTGTTCGTTTGGAATGTGAAAATGTCATTATGAGACTATTGCCTTTAAAACTTTGTATTTCTAATCAAATCTTAACAAATTATGTGCTGAGTAGTGTTTTAGAAAAATTATTTCTGACAATATTACCCCATCCCATTTAAAAGGAAAAAATATTGCTCTTATATGTATGCTCAAAAGAAATTTCAAACAGAATTTTAAAAATGGTTGAATTTTAAAAAGAAAATAACGAAACATTTTGTGCATTGAAATGTAGGGTTTAGAAATTTATTCCATTTTTTTCATTTTTTTCGTTTGATTAGAGAAAATCATTTTTCGAATTTGATTTGACAACATTTCGGCAGTTAATATACAAATAGAAGGGTTTTTCCAGCAGATATTTAAGCATTTTTATCCGCTTTTAGATGTGGCATGATTTAAACCTATCTCCCTAACAATTTAATGATATAAAAAGATTAATTAAAAAATGCAAGTTTGAAATTTTTATTATTGTAATATTGCAAAAAATGAAAACACAAAAAAAGTTGATGTCTGATATTGTCTCTTGTTCTTGTTATTTCAAAGTATGCACAGTGTGCAAAATATTATTTATTATTTTTTCATATTTTCTTTGGATTCTATTATTTATTTGTCTTATTTTAAGGTATTTAATTGTCAATTGAGTTTTATTCTGTTTATATACATTTGCTGCAAAGGATTACGTTTACAATCGAAATTGTCTGAGAAATTTGAACGTTTCTTTTTGGCGTTTTAAAATTTATTTCCGGTGTTTTTATTGAAATTGATTACTTAATCTATGTATTTTTTTAAAAAATTACATAAATAATGAGAAATGTGTGGATTAATTCAATTTTTTGAATTGAATTGACTAAAGTATGGTTAATTGCTTGATTACATTTCAAAGCTGCATCTCAAACTTACTAAAAAAGGGTATTTTTAAGTAATTTAGGGATAAAAGTTGTAAATAATGAGAAACATAAAATTTTTTCAATTAGAAAATTATATAAACTCGGCAATTGGTTAACTAGAAAGAAAAAGAATAGAAAGTTGCGGTAAATACTTGAGACGATGGCAGTTTTTTATTTATTTCAGTTGATTAATTTATTTGTGCAGAATTATTTGGCGTGTATTTTTCTTACGCCATCGATTCAATGAATATATTTAATGAGAGAATTTTGAAACAATTGTTTGATATGCTTTTTACGAATGAATTCTAGTCAAACGAGTAAATGAAGGGTGTGCATTGCTTGTTATTTTCGATTTTGAAAATGGCTAAGGATTAAAAGTTGACAGATTCAAGGTTAGAAAATACGTCCGTTGCGAGTTTGATTCGGTAAATTTAGAATTAAAAGGCAATTTACTTGTTATAATTGTTTTTGTGACTCATTCGTTCTATTTGCTATTTTTATTTTGACTTGTCTACTTTTAACATAAATTGTAAGTGTAGCTTACCAAACGAGAATTTCCACTTTTAACTATAAAGTTAATTTATTTCTTAATTAGATTCTTCAGTTTTTAACAAATTGATCAAAACTAGTCGAAAATATTTTTTTCTTCCTTATTGCTTTTTAACCAAATCTGTGATTCCTCAACCAAAAAGAAAAAAAAATACAAACCAAAAAAGCCATTGTATTTATTCCCAGTTCGTTGACAATTTGTAAATAAAAATCACAATTTTTAAGCAAGGGATTTTTTCCAATTTTAATTTCAACCATTATCGAAAATTTTGTTTACAAAAAAATTCCATACACAAAGTGTCGACAATTTTATAAAATTATTTCATTTTTATAACTTTGATTTAATTCTTTATGAGGCAGTACTATGGAGTTTAGGACGATGACTTCCTGCGGAACTTGCACGTTGCATCCCAGTATTGTGATCGAAGGGTTAAGACGTCCGTCGCTGTTGAACAGAGGAACATTTTCCATCTTTGCGAACGGTTTGTTTGGATTCGGGTCGCACGGAGTCCCTTCGACTCGCGACCAGGCACCTACGACGCTGTTCCAACCAACGATGCTGTATAAGATACAACTATGATCCTATTTATAATAGAAAATGTAAATCGTTGAAAATTACATTTAGAATTTCAAACGTTTCGTTTACATTAATCACTGCTTTGCCGAGAATTATGGACTCCCTAATCCGAACTCCCGGTCCTATTTGTACACTTTTACCAATGCTCACATTCGGGCCCAGCTAAAAAAACAACGAAACAAAAATTCTTGTAATTGACGAAATTAAAGTGACATGAATTCAATGAAAAGCTGTTTTATTACTGTTGCGGTTGGATGTACAACGGCCGAAGGATGAAGATAAACATCTCCAATAATGTGCGGCGAGCCCGGTTGATTTTTAGCCAATCTTTCAGGGCAATTTCGGTGATATAAATCGAGGTAATGTCGGTTCGCATAAATTGCAGAACCAGCAGTTTTAATCTGGCTCCACCAACGTGTTGTCTGATACACATATATTTGTCCCGTTCCTGCTAAAGGTTTCACAATATCTTGTTCTAGTCTCATCGATTCCTTCACGGTTGCGGAATCGTTGTTGTAACTGAAATTTATAATTTGTATGTGAATAATTTTTTAAAAAGAATTTTAATTTGTTTATACTTGTAATAATTCTCGAGGTTTTGTTTGAAAACCGTTGCTATGTGCGGAAAAATTTCGAGTGAGCAAATGTAAACACCGCAATTGATCAACGTGCTAACAAAAGTGGATGGTTTCTCTACGTAGTGAAGAATCTAAACACAAACAACAGTTAATTACAATAAAACTGATTGAAGTTGATGTTTTTACTTCGTGTGTTTCTTTTTTTTCAATTATACAACCGTAATTTAGTGACTGTTGGCGCGTAGCCTATAAAAAACAAAATTAACGCACTTCTACACGTGTTTACGTTCGTATAAAATTACCTCTGTGCCCAAAACTGTGATCAAACTTTTATTTCCCTTTTCTAAATGGAAAGACAGCATTTCGGACAATGGGAAATCACCACACACATCACCATTTAATAAGAAAAAGGCATCTGGATTCCCACTTTTTATTTGATCTCTAAAATGATATATGCCGCCTGCAGTTCCAAGAGCTGTGTACTCTTGAAGATACCTAGCGATTAAAATAGTCGATTTAGATAAATTAAATCTTTGATAAAATTTATTTAATACCTGATACTTATTTTGAATTCTTGAACAGCTGATGCAATAAACGATGACAGTGCATCATTCATTTGATAGTAACCAATCATTAAGACTTCTTTTACGTTTGGAACTTTACTCAATGCTTCGATGAGATGCTGAATTGTGGCAAACCCTGCCACAGAAAAAAGTGGTTTTGGAACGTCCAGAGACAGAGGTCTAAATCTTGTTCCTAAAAATGTAGTTTGTTTTTAATAAAAAGAGGGAAAATTAAAGTAATTGATGTGATTGATTGAAAGAAAGTACCTTTTTGAGGACCTCCGATGAGGATTACTGCTTTAAGCATTTTTTGACTAGTAGAACTCATTGGGAATGATAGTTCTTATCAATTAAAATGAAAAAAACAAAATGTAGAGACGTGTAGCTACGACGTGCTCTGTGATTAGTCATCACTTCCCGTTTACAGACGTCACGAAAAATATAACCTACGTCTAACGGCAAATGTGAGAAGTTGAGTTGAATTCTCTTTTGGTTGTTTATACGGAAGCTCTCTGGTACGGAAGCTACCGACCGACATGCAATTTTTCTCTAATTTCGCCAATTTCCATTTCCTGCAGTCTTTGATAATTAATATTAATATACTTTCTACTGAATTTTATTTAATGTTCGAAAATTTTAAATTCTGATTCATCCTAAAGGAAATTTTGACATTTATTAAATTTTATGAGAACTACTTTTATTTGGATAAACGAACCATGCAGCGTAATTTTTATTTATTATAATAAAATATTAAATGTATAATTATAAATTACATAAAATACACTAATATAAATAATTCGAAATTCAAAAATTCACGCGTTTTTGTTAAATATATAAAAATGCATAAATTCACATACAACTTTTGAAAACTTTTAAAAAATAAAATAATGTAACTAAATTTTAAAACTTTACTAACTTCATAATACACAATCAACTCGTAGTATATTATTATAATTATTACTCCTACCTATCCAAACTGTACTCGAGAATTGAGCGAACGCGGAGGATCCCCGACCAGCAGAGATTTGTTCCC
>JAQIXT010002240.1:0-11613 GCA_034700445.1 Stenotaenia linearis | reverse complement strand
AATTTCAAAAATTTTTTCACAGTTAACCTAGGTTTTGTATTGTAAGTATTCCTACTGAATTTTGTGAAATTTGGATGAAAACTGTGGCCGTGCATAGGAGGACACACAGACAGACAGACACACAAACTTTCACAAATATAGATATAGATTTTAACTTGATGGAAGAATTTTGTTATTTCCAATTTCATTTTCGATTTTTTTTTTAAATTTTATTTTGGTATACGAAGTGTGACATAACACACGACCAACCCCCTCCCCTGTTGTGAATTCATAAAAGTAAAATTCGATTGTTGGAAGAAAGACTCGTTTGATTTGGTTGTAAAAGTAACAACTGATAATTTTATTAGCAAATTACAATGGCTTATATATACATTGGGCAACATGACTCTAAAGTCACATGACAAAAGTACGCGTCATCCAACTCAATCGCGGTACAAAGTTCAAACTATCATCACAAATACCCCCATCTTTGTATCGCGAAAATCACAAAACACATCAAAGTTAAAAAATCTTCTCATAACAAAAATTAAAATAAAGGAACTCAAAATGAAACAATCCAAAAAATGGAATGATACGCCAAGATTCAAAAATTAATTCAAAAAACAAAGAATTAACCCCTCAAAAAACTCAAACTCATTCTGGTCCCAAATCATCGTTATATCTGCTGTCGGTTCCGTTTCTTTCTCCTTCGTTTCCTTGGTAACACACCCCCTTTGTCAATGTTTTTTACTTTTTGCTCCTTCGGCACACCATCTTTACTCAACAGCATCACGGTTTCGATCCTAATTTGAATTTTATGGTTCTCTGATTTCGCAATTTTTTCTAATTTTTGAACTTCCGGTACAATTTCGTCAATCTGGGCCTTTGAATTGTTTACTTCCACCATCATGGATCGTTATTCGTGTTTTCGGGTAAAATCCTGTCGAATTTCACTGCAAAACAGAGCAAAATTGGTTTTGCTTCCCTACACAGCATCTTGAACTTCGCTGCATAACGTCATATTTCAACACAGTGATCTCGATCTAGTCGACGACAATTTGGATATCAATTTGCGGCATGTTATTTCTTTTTTCTCGTGCATCGTTCCAAAAGGCTTGGTTTGATAAGTCTTGATGGTGATTCATCGTTTTTTCAGTGGCATCCGGTGCCTTTGTGGCGGCATGTGGCATCGTAATCTCCGTCCGTAATTGATTCAATCGCGATCGACGATAATTTCTCAAAATTTTGGTGGCATTCGGTGCGTTCGTCGCGGCATCGAAGCTCGGCATCTTGGTCGATTTCAACTCAAGGTTTGTCGAAAATCGTTTTCATCGGTGTGGCGGGTCGTCATGTTTATTTTCACAGGAAATGATGTGGTCTTCATGGCATGAATTTCCGGAGTTCTCGTTGATTGCAAATGTTGGTTTCACTGCAATCGGTTTCGACAGTAATCTCTCGATTTCATCGTGGCAAACGGTCTCGTTGTTGTGGCAAAGAGATTTGAATTTTCCGTCGGTCTATGGGGGAAGGGATGTCTCGAATAGTTGGACGCAGAACAGTCATTTTAACAGTTTTAGTTCATGAACAACTGAATTATGTATGGTTATCCAACGTCAACTATATTCCCAACGTCTCCAAGAACTTGATCAGCTTGGGCAAAGCGGATAGGCTGGGATCGAAAATTGTATTGTTTAAGGGTCAATGTCAGGTGTTTGACACAGAGTATGAGCACCCTCAATTAGTTGGTGATTTAATATCGAATAATGTGTATCGCTTAAACGGGAACACCGACCTTACCCCTTCGAAAGACCCAGATTTTTCTTTCCTTTCGAAATTGGTTGGATATAAACAAATCCAGGAACCGATCAAATCTGTGGAATCGAATCAATTACCACGTAAATCAAATCATTTGGATAAATTGAACGATAAATTTAAAATTTGGAATTACTCGACAAGTCCTCTCATTTCTAATGGGGAAATTGACGACGAATTCGAAGATAATGTAAATTTAACGTTGAAAGCAGATTTGAAAATGTGGCATGTGTGATTTGCCCACATGCACAAAAAGGGTATCCTGGATTTGTATGAAAATCGGAAAGTTCGCAATATGAAATTGTTTCATAGCGAGCATGATCCGACTGACTGTGATGTGTGCAACCAGTCAAAGATAACTCGGATAAGTTACAAAGGCTGTTCTGGAGTGAGATCCAGAAAACTGCTTGAGGTGGTGTACATGGATCTTTGTGGGCCAGCTCAAGAGGATTCGATCGGTGGAGCTAAGTACTTCATGACAATCATTGATGACTTTTTGCGATACACTTGGCTGTATCCTATTGTTAAGAAAAGCGAGGCCTTTGACGTCTTCTGAACTTGGTTGGCACATGCGGAACACCTCTGTGAAACTAAGATGAAAGCGATTAAGACGGGTAATGGGTTGGAATTCTGCAACAAGAAGTTTACTGATTTGAGTAAACGGGTAATGGGTTGGAATTCTGCAACAAGAAATTTACTGATTTGAGTAAATGACTTGGCATTAGGCATGAGCGTTCTAACACCTACTCGCCACAAATGAATGGTGTAGCTGAGAGATTCAACCGATCCGTCGTTGACGGAGTTATGGCAATGATAATTGAATCAAGCCTGCCCCAGAAGTATGTGGGCAGAATTGGCAACCTGCTTCACATACTTTAAAAATTGCTTTATGCATGCAGTATTGAATATTGAGCTTCCATTGGTGAAACTAACAGGAAAATAAGTTTCGGTTGCTCATCTGCATGCAGTGGAATCCAAAACTTGGAGTTGAGAAGAAAATTCGACGAGAAATCTTTGGTCTGTGTACTAGCAGAGTATGCAATCCATACCAAGGGTTATCGTGTTTGGTTCCCTGAAAACAATAAATTCATGGAATCAAAGCATGTGCAGATCGACGAAAATTTAAAATGGTCATCGAAGGGGGAGTTCATTCCCAGATGGGATAAAACAATTAGGCCGAGCTGTGATTTTTGGGAGTCGGATTATAATTCAAGCGATTTAAGTAGTTATGATTTGGATTCATCACTTTATGAATCGGCATCGGAATCTATAACTCCCAATTCGCTGACCAAAACAGAGATCATCGAACCCAAACCCAAGATAGGGTCTACACTCCCGACCCAAAGTGATTCTGTCCTGAATCTTCCTGCGAGTACTGACGATGAACCTGACGAGTCCTACCTTGGGGATATCGAGGTTGAGGATATTAACCAGCCAATCGATATAAATTTCTGGAGGTGCGATGAGGTTGTTCGCAAATCCGGAACAAGGAAGGGCAAGTCGGAGGTCTATTATTATGCATCTGATGGAGTAAGGTGCCGGTCTCTTCTGCAGAACTGGAAGAGACCGGCACCTTGGTAAGCGTTGGTGTGTGGCCAACGATTTCCTTTTTGAGCCGGCATTGTTTTCATTTAAACCCTTACTCACCAAGCTGCTGGGTGAGGATTCTGCTGGACCCTCATGCAGCTGTGCCCTAAAGGAACCTTCGAACTTTATCGAGGTCCTTGAGTCAACTAATAGACCTGAGTGGGAAAGCTTAATGTGTGATGAAGTGAAAACCTTGCGCGATCGTCAGGTATTCGAGGAGGTTCCCAAGTCAGAAAAGTGCAGTTTTAGGCTGTAAGTGGATTTAGAAGCTGAAATATGACAGCCATGGCAATGTTAAACGCTACAGGGCACAACTCATAGCCAAGGGTTATTGACAGCAGGAGGGACTAGACTGTAACGAGGTCTTTTCTCCTGTCGTGAATTTCTGCCTTATGCGATTCTTTTTTTGTATCCTAGTTGGCCTCTGGGGTTGGGTCCATGCACATTTGGACATAAAATGTGCCTATCTATATGGTGATCTGCATGAACAGATCTACATGGAAATCCCAGAGGGTCGAACCACCAGGAACACGAACCGAGTATGGCTCCTGAGGAAAGCGTTATATGGGCTATACATCAGTCCGGAAGGCAATGGTATTTTAAGCTTGTGGAAAAACTTCAGCTTATTGGTTTCCAACGGATTCTCGGTTTTAATTGCCTGTTTATATTTGAAATGAAAGCAATTTTAATATTTTATGTCGATGATATCGTATTGTTCGCGACAAATGAGTCAGTTAAATGTGAAATTATCGAGAATCTACGGAAACATTTCGAATTGGTGGATTTAGAGCTGGTTACTCAATTGTTAGGAGTTAATTTTTCGTGTCAAGGCCGGAATGTTACCATAAATCAGACCAATTATATCGACAAACTCTGCAAGGAATACGATATTCCCATACATGAAAATTTCGTATTGCCTGGTACAGTAGGGGTAATGGTAGGGAAGCCTGATGAAAATCAGATTATTTCAGATGAGAAATTTCCCTATCGAGCATTAATCGGTTCATTGCTATTTCTTGCCTCGAGAACAAGACCAGATATTGTTTTCGGTTATCTTATTGTCTCAGTTTAATGAGGCGCATTCCCTGAAACATGTGAACATGCTAAAACAAATTTTAATGTACTTATCAGCCACTCGTACATTATCGATTTTGTTAACTCCCACAACAAATACTGGTTTAATCGCATATTCGGATGCGAGTTGGGCGTCTGATTGAGATGGTCGTAAGAGTTTTTTGGGCTTCATTACATTTTTCGGAAATATGCTTATATCGTGGCCCTGTACAAAGCAAAAAGTTGTTGCTCTTTCCACGATGGAGGCCGAGTTTATGGGCATAATTAATGCCACAAAAGAAATAGTGTGGATAAGTCGATTATTTCATTTACCGTTATTGAAATCTTTTAATTTGTTACCTTATGTTTATACGGATTCAAGTGCGGCAATAGACCATATTAAGAATCTGTTGGAGAATGATAAGGCCAAACATATCGAGATCATATATTATTTTATCCGAGATTGGCTTCATCGTTGTCTATTTCGTCTAAAGCACATTCTGGGTAAAGAAAATGTCTCTCATATATTAACGAAATGGGTAAGCAAACCCAAATTGGAGGAGTATTGTCATAAATTGTTTTCTTCACTAAGAACAAAGGGGAGGATGTTGACATTACTTTTCTAATTTGCTTAATTCGAAACTGTACCAATGAGTAGATAACTCATTTTCGATTTGCATTGTATAGTATTTGTTTCTCTTTTAGTTTTACGATTGTATTGCAGTTATTTGTTATTTCGAGTTACAAGTGCTATCTTTAGAATATCGTAGCTTTTTGTATTATGGCTCTTTTAAATACGTGCCCTACACACTTCTGTAGAAGCTCGCAACATGGTGACACACCTGAATAAAGTGTATCTTGTTTCTTATTGAAGTTTTTCCTTGCGTTCTGCGGTTTTTCCAGTAATGTCATGGCCCCAAACCTCAACAGTAATCAATCCGACTGCGAATTTAGTCTTTCTGGATCCGATTTTGTATCGCTGTGTGATGAACTGTCCTCTCTGCTACCAATTGTTGTGAATTCGTAAAAGTAAAATTCGATTGTTGAAAGAAAGACTCGTTTGATCGGGTTGTAAAAGTAACAACTGATAATTTTATTAGCAAATTATAATGGCTTATATACATTGGGCAACATGACTCTAAAGTCACGTGACAAAAGTACGCGTCATCCTATTCAATTGTGGTACAAAGTTCAAACTATCGTCACATCCCCTCCTCCCTCTGTAACACTTCCATAACAATTTCAATACCCCCACACCCCCCCCAAGTGTGTTATGTAATTTATGGATGGCCCCTATACAACTTTTCTACAACATTTTAGCAACCTCTTTTTTCTGAGTTATATTTTCTAGAACGTATCCACCATGTAAAAACAAATTGGGTGCTTATCGATTTTGGCATTCATTTGTCTAAATCGAAGAATCATTTTAATTTGAACCAGTTGCACCAATCTTAATTTTTTCTGTGTCACTAGTACGGTAAGTATCTAAGATTAGCACTAACTGAAGGTTATGGAACCAGCTTTAGAGCAATGCAGGTCAAACCTCAACATAACAAATTCGAAGGGACCATCAAAATCCAGTCTCAATATTAAGTTCATAATACCCGATTAAGTACCATCTAAATACACATTTCACAACCATTACATACACTTCACTATGCAATAAGATTTACGAGATAGAATCACCTGCAATTTCTATGTAGTTACGACTATTCATTGCAACCCTATAAGACATAAAAAAGTGTTAATTGAGTATACATTTGTCTCGTACACCGTTTAAACACTTTTAAAAGTACTTTTATAACATTATTATACAATTACGCACGAATACTCTGCAAAAAAATGTCATAAATTGTAATCTCAGTAATAACTCCTCATAATATTTACTTTTTTTATCACCCAAAACGAATTTCCCTTCAAATTGCATCAATTCCAAAAAGTCATTTGAAATTCTCGCGTCCCCAAACTGATTTGACTCAATTTTACCATTATTGCAAGCCATTGCACGCAGTTACCGTGTCCATTAAAGGCGCCTTTGTGGCGAGATAACAAACTTTGCTACATTCGCTTCTTATCAGATTGGCTGAAAATGAAGCGCGTTAAAATTCACAAAAGCTGCGAACAAAAAGTCGATACAAGTTTAACTTTTTCCTTTTTATTTCAGGCACGTGCCAACTTTCTTACTCGTATTACGCCTTGTGTGCAACTGTGGTGACATTGCTCATTTGTGTGTGTATGTCTCTGAAGGCGTCGAGAGTCAAAAGCGGTTCGTATCGAATTTGACGAACAGTCACCGTCCCGCAAGGAGGATGGTGTTAATTGACAATGAAAAATGGCTGCCAAGTGGAAGTGTTGTTAAAAATAAATGCCAAAAACCGAGAGTTTCTAGTTCCTTATGTATGAAGCGGATGCCAGTCAAGGTTTGTGAGTGACGGGATTTGCTGGAGATGTGGATTTTTGTGATTTTTTTTTTTTTTTTTTTTTTGGTTTTGCTGAATTGTTTTGTTGGGGTTTGAGGTTGGAGTTGGATTGTGGTGGTTTGGGGGTTTTAGGAGAGATTTGTGTTATTTTTTTTGAGTTTTGTTTGGTTTTGATTGGTTCTGATAAGTTTTGTTGAAGTTTGTTGGAGGTGAGTGGATTTTGGTGGGAATTTTGTTGGAATTGGAATTTAATTTATCAAAGATTCAATGGATTTTATTATAGGTTTAGTGGATTTGGTAAAGCAATTAAATTTCATCAAAAGATTTAAAAATTTCATTATAAATTTAATGGATTTTGTGGAATTTAATTAAATATCATCAAAAATTTTAAAAATTTCATTATAAATTTAATGGATTTTATGAAAGTTAATAAAATTCCATCAAATATTAAACAAATTCCATCAAATATTAAACAAATTTCACCAAAAAATCAATAAATTTCACCAAAAATGCATTGTATATCATCAAAATTCAAAGAATTTCAACAAAATTCAAAGAATTTCAACAAAATTCAAAGAATTTCATCAAAATTCAAAGAATTTCATCAAAATTCAAAGAATTTCATCAAAATTCAAAGAATTTCATCAAAATTCAAAGAATTTCATCAAAATTCAAAGAATCCATCAAAATTTAAAGAATTTCATCAAAATTGAATGAATTTCACTAGAAATTCAGTAAAACACATCAAACTCCACTTGATTTCAACAATAATTCAATGAATTTCATCAACATCCCAAAAAACTCCATCAAAACCAAAACTTCCATCCACAATCCAATCACCACCTCACCCCCTCCCCACACTCCCTCCCTCTATCCAAACTCCCACCACTCACCTTCACTTCCTCACAAACACTTTTCCCATTAAAATACCCAGAAAAAATCCATCCCAAAAATACTCAAAAAAATCATCATTCCCACATTTCTTTAAACTCATACCCACAAGCCAATTGAACTAACATTTCCCAGTAATATATTCAGCAATTTATTCAGCAGTTTTGCTTAGAGGCAACTCGACAAACCCATTGAAAAACGGAATGATTAAAAAGTAGACTACAAACTTTCTCCATCCTCAAAGAGATAAAAAAGGAATAACAACTGGAACGCAATTAGCTGAAAGCAATTACTCGTCACTGAATTACCTCTCCATCATTCCCTTTCTGATCATCATCTCAACAGACTGAAAAACTGTCTAATTATACCGAAAACCTTCAGTATCAAGCATCGAACATCAAATTCTGGCAGCTTAATAGACTTTTATTGCTAGAAAATGGCGGATCAGCTTCGCTTCCAAGTGTAATACTAAACATCTACTGAAGGAAAGTTCTGGAAATAAATTAAATCTGTGCGCCCAAGGGCGTAGGTACCATATGGCGAGAGTAGACAACGTCTAAGGGCCCTTCTGGCCATACAGCATTTTATTTCGAACTAATTTTATGCCTAATTTAGTAATTGATTTGGTAGATTCAAGGCAAAATCTCGTGACCAGCCGGTTCATTCTCCTCATGCATGTACATACAGTAACTTATCATTTTTTGGCATGAAATTATTTGTATGTAAATTCGTAAGTAAAAGAGAGGTTACTTCCGCATTTTCTTAAGAAAAAAAAACCTACCGTTTCGGAAAAAGACGGTAACTGCTTTGTTTTGTCGCACATCATGTCTTATCTAATAATACTTATAAACCTTTATTATGAACAAAGCTTTTCACGGCTTATTCAATGGAAATTAAATACTAAGGATTTTCTGCGGTGTCAATTCCAAATACACTACAAGTTGTCAGTTTACAATTACAGTATCTGTCGACGACCGAAGTATTTTGATTAAATTTTTTGATACGTTTAAATTTTCTACAAATTTCAAGCTGCCATTGCTTTATTTGTCATGTGAGAAGCAAAACTTTCTGATACTTTTATTAGATTTTAGTAAATTTTTGACAATTTGAGTTTTAAAAACAAGAAAATTTGTTGTTAAAATGTTGTTTCTATTTTAAATTTTCCAGTACTGTCATCTTTATCAATTCTTGGCTCTGATTAGTGCCATCTTTGATGGTTCTTTAAGCTCAATCATGATTTGGATCTACTCCTGGCATCATGTAATATTTAAGTGTCATTTCCTGACATTTAATGTCATTTCATCATGTGACAAGTATAATTTGACATTTGTTGTCAAATGACACCATCAAATTAAATAAACTGTCTCAGAAAAAATTACCAAAATGATAGGAAGAAAACTAAAAAAAAATTTACTCAAATGGTCCAATGAGAAAGTGCAGCAAAAAATGGCCTCTTCAATGTGGAACGAGGTAATTCCTGATTAGCCAGCCGTAGCAGCTTCAGATCGATCACATTCCAGGTAGAATTCAAGTGTCATAATGATGTCACAATTATTTCTGAATGTCAATTCTTGATGATAAATTTCCACATCTTACTTAATGGCATCCGATTTCACATTAATTTCTGATATCAGATTAAATTTAGGATGTCAGATTTTGGGAATCTTAATGACATCAAACATTAAAATCAGTTCGATTTCAGAATTTACAGATTTAGCCGTCATACTGTTGACCAGATAAAAGTAATAATTCTGATGCAATAGAATACTAAGTTTTCCTCCATAAAACATTATTTTAGGTATTAAAACCTAAAAACTCCCATTTTTAAGCCAGTATACATATACCCACATTTCTTGTGTCTTTTCAGCAATAAGTAATATAGGAAACTTAACACCATAATTATATCCAAATTGCATCAAACTGCAAAAAAATGGACCCATCATTTAAGTGGACAAACACCGGAAAATTGAACAAGTCTGACATCATTATGATTCCAAAATGCTACCTGTCCGGTAAACCGCAAAAATTGATTCAACGTTATTTACAAAATCCAACAAAATGTTGAACCACATAAAAATGTCATTTAAAAAACATTATTTCAACATTTAACGTTAAATTCACATATATTGTCATATAAACAATAAAACTTCATCTAGAATTGAACGTTACGAACTAATGGTAAATTCAACGTTCGCTCAACATTGAATCAACATTAAACGTTGAAATAATATTTTATTAATTGACATTTTAAACATTAACTCAACATATCTATGTTGTCAAATTAATATTCGATCAACATTGAAATAACATCAACTGTTTTATCAGCTCACTTTAAATCCAAGAGCAAACATCAGTGAATCAACCGTAACCGGTTAAACCAATCCAATCCGTCAATTTAATAACCGGAAAAACAGACAGCGTCTAGAAAATAAAAAAAAATAAAAATTTACATTACAGAACATAAATTAAATTCCCAGAACTTTCCACCAGTAGAGGCATAGTATAATAAATAAATAATAGATTAATTTGTACGAAACTTTCATGTAATTTCTTTTATTTTTCCATATTTTGATAAGTAAAGGAATTTTAGTCCGTTTATTGACTTTGTGTCTAAGTTCTGCACGCGGCTTTTACTATTCCAGTCAAGTGACTCGGGATTGAAAGGGGTTACGAGGCATTTCATTTGGCAAGCAGAGCACGATGCAGGACCGATCGTAAGGGCGAACCAAGGTCGGCATCAGGTGTCGGGGGGATGGGGTGCGCTAGTTTACCTGATTTCCATCGTTCGACGTTCGCCGTCATAGTTTGCTGGGTCATGAAAAATTCAAAACGAATTTTTCCTTTTTTGGGTTTCGCTTAACTGATAGAATCATGTTGGTTGCTCCCTTTTTCGGATGTGTTTAGAGGGAGGGGGATGTGGGAAAATGGTGCCCTGAAGGATTTATTGGGGGTGTTTAGACTGTGGGTGTGTAAAAATAGTTTTTGAGGGGGTTTTGAGGTGTGAAGTTGGGGTGATTAATGTTGAATTGATTCAAAAATATAAAATAAGCCTAAATTTGTCTGAAATTGTATTAAATAGTCTAAAATTAGCCTATTTTAGACAATTTATAAGTGATTTTAGACTGTTTTACTTATATATTATCTAAATAGTTTAAAATGTCTTAAGTAGTCTTAAAATGTCTAAAATAAGCCTAAATGTCTCTTAAATAATCTAAAATAAACCTAAATATGAGAAATTGTCTAAAACAGTCTAAAATTTCCAAGAAATTGCCTAAAACAGTCTAAAATTAGATTCAAATAATCTTAAAATGTCTAAAATGAGATTCATAATCTTAAAATGACTAAAATAAGCCTACAAAGACATTTGTCCAGAATAGTCAAAATTAGCCTTAAATTGTCGTCTAAAATTAACCTTAAATAATCTTAAGTTCTTAACTTACCTTTAAATTGCCTACAGTAGTCTAAAATTAGCCTTCGACAGTCCAATAATCTAACCAAATCCCCATTATCTTAAACAATTCTCAAAACTGACTTAAACCAATCAAAACACAGTCAAAAATCAATCCCAACCAAACCAAACAAACCCCAAGGTATTAGCATAACCAAAAACAAGATACCTTCAAACATTAATTCAAAAACCCCACAGGACTCAACTTTCTGTCATTCTCAATACATCTTTAAAAAAATTGCTATTCTCAAGAAACACACTTTACCTTGATGCAATTTCAAGCCATCATATGCTGAGTGGGGAACAAGACAACTTAAAGCACTAAAAAAATTTTAAAAAAATAAAAAAAATATAAAAATACTTAATATTTCCTCCATTCCTCTCCTTTACAAACAAAATCAAACATTCAAAACACAAAAAAGA
>JAQIXT010002239.1:0-11615 GCA_034700445.1 Stenotaenia linearis | reverse complement strand
CTTTTTATGTATTTTATTGTTTTTATATCTCGTCATTCAATCTCTGTAGGTGCGACAAGACAGTCGCACAAGTTACTTGAGCATTTGAATAAAGGATTTGCGTTTTACCTATATCTCAGACTATTTCTTTTATTATATCAACACTACATTGCTTCTATATTTCGGACTATTGCAAAGAATCAACTAAACACCAACAGGAACAGCACATGAGCTTTCATTTAAATATTGCATCGATGGGTCTGCGATTTGTGGTTTCCGAGATATCGGGAAAATGAAATTCTTAATTTCTGAAAATAGTTAGTTTCAATTGCATGTATCTTTTAAACAAGAACAGCTGGACATAGAGGAACTGTGACACACATGGCTGTAATCTTTTTTGTCAAGTTATGCATCGGACTGTCGTTATATAAATGTACACCATAGACTCTATCCAAGTTATAAGTTGTAAATTCCTATTTAGTGTAGACCTTATAAAAGAGGTAAGTCAAGTTTCATTTATAGTCCATATCAGTGATACGATATTACCATATATGGTATCCTATAAGTAAACCACAACCAAAGACTGCATTCAGAGGTGGATATACAGCAGGACGCACATGGCAACCCAAAATTCTTGCATTTATGCCTGTTTTTGTCATGTTAGGGGGCTCCGTGCAAAATGAAAGACCTTTTTTTCCGAAAGAAAAAGAGAAAAAAAAAATTTGCCCCATGCCTTGCGAAACTCTCATTCGCCTCTGACTGTATTCTTCAGGATTTCGACATGAAAAATCAAAAACATGTTATTTGTGCTTAGTTTATTCAGAAGATTGCATGTGTGAAGTGGCAAGATGTTTATGGAATAATCATTTACTTAGTTTAAAAACATTATATAATAACATTATATGAAATCTGTGGATTCAAACCCAGAAACCTGTGATTCAGAGGTGAGCACACTCACCACTGGCCTACCAATGCCAGCTTATTATGTTTAAGATATGTGAGTATCTTAATGTTTTGATGAAATTTTGAGTAGAATGTTTACTTATAGCCAAATAATACATGATTCTGGTATTACAGTATCATTCATATTCTTTGACTTATAGCTGTGTAGGCATTGATAAGTCAATACTTTAATTTTTATTTTGATTAATTACTTGACGTAAAATAAATTTTTCTACATAACTAGATTGTAATTTGAAACTGAAATAAAATGTTTTATTTTGGGCTTTTACTGTGTAGAATTATTTTATAATAGATAGGATTGCTATATTTTTGTACCAAAATTAATATTTGAAAAGGTAAATTCGAATTTCTGGCTTCTTAATTCAGATTAAATTCGAAAGTTTGGTAAAAATATCTATTTGTGAAATAATTTTGAAATGAACTAAGAACAAATCGAGGACCTAGCTTTAAAAATCTACAAAAAATTAAAAATTTGGCCGATTTGTAGTTTTTTTAAAGTTTTTCTTCAGATTTTCTGTAAAAAATCTGTAAATTTTGAAGTATAACTAGAAAATCCTGAAAAAAAATGTACAAAATTGGCCCAAAAACTGCAAAAAAAACTTCTAAAAATCCGTAGATACTGTTTAAACTTTTTTAGCTGGGGAACAATAGTTGTGGATCGAGAAAAGTTATGCCAGGCATCCTACGATGACAAAAATTGGTTCTCACAAATTTTAAATTTTAAATTTTACTGAATTTTGAATTTTCAGAATTTTGAATTTTACTGAATTTTGAATTTTTCAGAATTTTGAAATTTTTCAGAATTTTGAAATTTTTCAGAATTTTGAAATTTTTCAGAATTTTGAAATTTTTCAGAATTTTGATATTTTCAGAATTTTGAAATTTTCTTAATTATGAATTTTTCTGAAATGAGTTTTTACATAAACCTTATTAATCACACTAGACGCCGCCACTTCCCAACCATCTTTTACCATTCCCATAATTCCATTCGAATTCAACTCAAATTTGCATCGTGAGTGTAAATCGCGAAAATCGTCAAAATGTCTCTTCTTTCACCGCTACGGACGTCAATATCCACACTTTTCAAGTAAAAAATATATTTTCAAAACTGAAATTTTAATTTATCTCAACTTTTCCGTTCCTTTATTCCAGAACCTTTTATATCCCGCAACAAACAACTTTAGGCCTAAGAAATCTAACGACATCAACTTTCAGCGGTTTATTACAAACATTTCTCCCGCAACATCAATCGATTCGTACGGCCGTTCGAATGCATTTTTTGAGACCTTCTGAATATAAACGGGTTAAACGTCACGGATATAAAAAACGTCTTTCGACCGTAAATGGGCAGAAGATATTAATGAGGAGGATTTTGAAGGGAAGATTCGTCTTGGCGCATTAAAATGAATTTGTTTGTGTGGAAATCGACGATTTTTTTGTTGATCTTTGAAAAACTATGTAATTGTTGGAATTTTGAGTGAAAATGATTTAAAATGCGAAAAATTGAGTTTGTTAATGTAGAAGTTTGTAAGTCAAGTGAATAAAATGATGAAAATAAACTGTAAATTGTGATATTTTTATTTTCAAGGTAATATTTGAGGGAAGAATGAATAAATGTAAAAAAAATAAGTACCGTAATATACGGTTTGGAGAATGTAAGTCTTGTAAGTTTAAATTTTTGGATTTATTTTGTTGTTTTATTTTAAAATTCTAGCGAGAAAGACAAATTATCGATTTCTAATTGATTTTCGAAGAATTAATCGCGTTTTTATGTAATTTCGACCTAAAATGATAAAGAAAAGTGAAAAACGTTAGTTTTTCAACAATTTTTTTCACTGTATTTTCGACATTTTCAAATTTTTTTCATTTGATTTGCGAAATTTTGAATTTTTTATATTTCATTTTCGAAATTTTGAATTTTTAAATTCGATATTGAATTAAAAATTTTTTTTTTTAAATTCTCGATATGTTAAATTTCATTATTTTTAATTTTTTAAAAATTCCCTACATTTTGAAATTTCACATTTTTATATTCGACATTAATTTTTCCTCCATTTCAAATCAAAACAAAAGACAAAATAAACCGCCAAACTGTAATTTATTACGACAAACTATCAATTACACTTTTTAGGCAGGTAAAGGAGTAAAACTTGATCACAGAACCAACATAACTCAAAAAAAAACCTTTAAAAAACACATTTTCCGTAAGTTAAGCCTTTATAAGACACTTGTTCCATTAACTCGCGGATTTCTTCACTCCCATTGTTTTACATCCAAAAACCTGCTGAGGTAGACAAATTATCACCATTTTCTAACATTTTCTACCAACTAACCGCCATTTTATAAAATTTAATAAAAATCCCCACCAAAATAATTTTTAAAGAAAAATTTAAAAATTAAAAAAAGTGACAGCCATTTTGAATATTTAAAAATATTTAAAAATAATTGAAATTTCCATAAGACTCCAATGATATGAAAAATACAAAATTAAACAATTATTTATTAAAATCATTAAAATTATTAAAATATATAAAATTGGACGTGAAATTGATTAAAATTATAATAAAAAATTAAACCTAAACCTTAAATTATACCACAGTTGTTGCCGTTTTGTGAGTTTTTGTATAAAATTCGATAAATTGGGTGAAATTGTGTGAAAGTTTTCATTTGGTTTGACTAGCTGTTGAATCCTTGTATTTTCTTTAGCGCTTTTAGCGCATGTTTGGCTGCTGTGCATTTTGCGATTCGGTAGTTGCGGCCGAGTCCTCTGAATTTTCCTTTTCCGAAGATTTCTACCGTCACGCGCACTTTGCCATCGAGTGTTTTTTCTGGAATTCTGGAAGGAAAGGGTTGAAATGATTTTAGTAATTTGATTTGGTTGTTTTGGTTATTTTGATTTGCTGTTTTTTTTGTTTTATTTTTTTTATTTTGTTACCCAAATTTGGCTGTTTCTGGTTCCATTTCTAGAAGTTCTCGGATCGGAGATTTCGGGACGTTGGTCATAAATTGTTCTGGAAAAAGGAAATTTGTGGAAGCAGTGAATTAGTTTTAAATTTGATGATAAAAGTTGGTATAAATTTGTTGTAAAAATGATAAATAAGGTGTAAAAATGATGTAAAAATGGAAAATTCAGCGTAAATTTAATGGAAAAATTAAAAATTCACTGAAAAATTGATGTAAAAATGAAAAATTGATGTAAAAATGAAAAATTGATGTAAAAATGAAATATTTAGTGTAAAATTGCTAAATTTAGTACAAAATCTGTATAAAAATAGTAAATTCAGTGTAAAAATCAATGGAAAAAATCTTAACTTTATTTGAATTTAAAAATTGTATGTTAAATTGATGTAAAATTAGTGAAATTAATATAAATTCTGTGTTAAATTAATGCCTGATAAATTCAATGTAAAAGAAATGTAAAAATAGTTTTAAAAAATACAAAATTGATGTAAAAATGATAAATTCTTGTGTAACATATGTAAAAATATAAAATCTAATACAAAATTGGTGTAAAACTAATAAACTCAATGCAAATTCAATGTAAACTCAACAAATTCAGTTCAAAACTGATATTAAAAAAACAAATAAATAACAATTTCAGTAAAACTAATGCAAAACTAATCTAAAAACCAACAAAGCCTATCAAACCACACAATAAACTCACCTATTTCACTTTTCATCATATTATAATAAACTCTCCACACAGTATCGAGCGACATATTACTATCTAAATAAATCGCTCCGGCCACAGACTCAAAAACATCTCCAAGCGCTTTCGGCACTTCGATGTCTTCCGCTTCATCGCATTCATCTTCTTCAATAAAATAATACTAAAAAAGAAAGAAAAAAAAATGAAATAATTTTATAAAATAAAATTAATTAATTTTACCTCTTCATTCAATTTATGATTATTTTCCTTCTGCATTTGCACAAATTTATCAATGACCACAAATAGACCAGGACAAATTGCCTTAAAGTATTTATGAAAATCGTGTTTGACGGCCAATGTGGCGAAAATTGTGTTGTTGACAAGCGCCGAGCGTAAATCTGTGAGTGCGCCGGGCGAATGTTGTCGCGGGTCTTCATATAAGTGTCTGGTGATGAGATAATCTGGAAATAGTGTGAAGGAAAATTAATATGATTTTGTGATTTTGTGATTCAATTATTTTGTGATTATATTTTGTGATTCAATTTTTGGAAATCGTGTAAAATTAAGGAAAAATAAAAATTTTTTTAAAAAAATAAAAAAAAGTAAAAAATGGAATTTTTGTAATTTTTGAGTTGAAAATTTATGAAAATACCCTAATAGAAATTAGGAAAATTTCATTGAAAAAATATTTTTCCGATTTGATTTCATGAATTCAAATGTTTTATTTTTTTAATTTATTAAAATTCAAATATTTTATTTAAATTTCTTTGTATTTCCAACTCAAAATGCATCAACAGTTCAAAATTCAATGATTTTTATAAAAATTTCCACTGCAAAATGGAATTTCATTGCATTTTGACTGATGCAATGAAATTCTAAGTCAAAAACCCCAAAAATATTGAAAAATTCAATATATATCTTTGAATTTACAACTAAAAACCGAAATTCAGTTAAAAATTCATTGAATTGGCAACTCAAAACCCAATAATACATCAAAATTCAATAAATTCCCTTAAAATTTCTAACTAAATCCCCAAAATACTTGAAAATTCAATGAATTCCAACTCAAAACCAAAAATAAAATCTTTAAATTTCCAACTAAAAACCCAAACTTACATCAAAACCCAATGAACTTAACAAACCATCCAGAAACAATTGAAAAATTCAATAAACCTCCAAATCAAAACCAAACCAAAAACTTACAAATTCATTAAATATCAAACCAAAAACACTAAACAACCCCAACACCCACCCACCAATCTCCCACCCCCACCACAAACAAAACAAAAAGTACAACAAACTCAATTACCCAGCACAGCATCTCCTAGAAACTCCAACCGCTGATAGCAATCGGTCAACCGGTTATAATGGTAACTCGCATGCGTAAAACTCTGCAACAAATAACTCCTATCCCTAAACCTATACCCAATCCTCTCCTCGAACCCCTCGTAGCCATCCAACAATATCTCAAGCTCCGTCTCCGCATCCGGCATAATCCTCAACAGCGGCGACGGCGGTGCCTTCAAAAACCCAAACTCGGGGATCCCTTCCCCACCCCCACCCGCAATCTTGACCTGTGGCAACACTTTGATCCCCAACCAAGACATGAACAACAACGCCCCTCTGGGCCCGCAACTCGTCAAATACGCCCCGATGAGCGCTTCGACGCAGTCGGCAATGCTCTTGTCGGGGATGCTGTGTTGCGTCATCAAGTTGTACGGTATGAAACACATGAGTCCGCCGTCCTCCTCGACTTTGAGACCGTCCCCGGTCGCGACTCCGACCCTGATGTCCAAATTCTCGACCTCCAACTTCCAGCTTGCCGCTTCTTCGTCGTCGCCGTTCTGCAGGTCGTCCTTGACGAGCGCCTTGCGGATCTGCTCGGCGTCCAGGTCCTTCCAGTCCTTCAGGTCCGGGAGGTGGGCGATGTTCCAGTGGCCGGCCGGGATCCCCGAGTCGATGAGGGCCTGTTCCAGCTCCTTGGGGACGAAGTAGCCGGGCGGGAGCCAGTTGTCGTTCGGTTCGAACTTTGTCGCTATCATGCACTCGCCGAGTCCCTTCTTCTTGCCGAGCCGGTAGAGGTTGAGGTTGGACACTTGTTTGCTGCGGAGGTAGGAGAGTTTGCCTTCGTGGATGTTCGGGTAGGTGCAGTAGAGGTAGGCCGTGATGGCGTGTTTGAGGAACGAGTCGCCGATGGTCTCGAGTCGTTCCAGGTTGATGCCGTCGTTGGCGTTCGACATCGTCAGGCCCTGGAGGATCATGCTGGGGCTCGGACCCGGGTGCGAGCTCAGAGAGACCTGTGTGAGGTATACAATTATTTCGAATAAAAAATAAAACAACAACAATACAGTAAGGTTTCAAATCTAACATAAATTGATAACAATAAATGCACCGCCTCAAATAGATATCATGCAATCACTCTTAAAAATTTAAATTATAGATTTAGCTACAACTTGTATAATTTTATGATGGGAAATGCACTCCAGTAAACTCACTAATATCTGATCAGAATTATCTGGATAATTTACTATTTCAGAACTATTCGATTATCCGGATAATTTTTTAACATATCCGGTTTGAGAAAACATTTTAAACTTTTGATATTGCACAAAGTTTATACCAAAGAAAACAATTATGATTGAATTAAATGTAATATGAATTATTGATAAATTGAATTTACTATTAATAAAACTTTGAGTAAAAATTAACAATAAAACCAACATTAACAGCAGATTCATGAATCTACTGTAAGTATTTAAGTTTTACTTTGATACCAAGTGAAAATAACATACATATTTACACTAATACAATAAATTTATATTATTTTTCATTTAAATATTAATAATTATTTGTTTCTGCGATTTTGGATTTTATGCACATTTTAGCTGTAAATGTTAGCAGTTTTTTTATCAAGTCGACTACCTTATAAATCTTTCATATTTATATTTATTTTGAGAAAATACGATCCACCTACACTAATATTTTGTAAATTGGGAATGCTGCAAATTAGAACTAAAAACTCAATTCCTATAATATCCGGATGTTCTGTGACCGCTGGTGACTCACCGGTCGGAGCACTGTCTGTCGTACCGTTAGGGGATTGGTCACTTAGGTGTACTGGAAGTATGTGACCAATCCAAGTTTACTTGGTAACGCCAAGGGCGCCTTGCGGAGAGATCTCTCTTCCGCAAGCACGCAACACGTTCGTTCTCAGCATGCCGACGCCTGATGAAGCCCGAGAATAGAGATGGTGTCAAGGGATGCGAGTGTCGATACTGCGGGTTGAGACGCAATGTAAGCCGCCAAAGGGGATCTTTAGCGTTGGGCCCCACCGATGCTACGGCATCGGCGTGGGATCAAGACGTACCCGTCACGGATGCGTGCGGTTCACCGGCTTAGGAATAAAGCCAATCTACTAACTTGAATCAACGTTCGTGTCCATTACTTATTCGTGCACTGAGGACCGGGATATCTCCGTCCCTAGACGACGGTGATCTTGGAAGCCGGTCACAGTTCGAATGTCCAGATAATTATTTAAATATATCCTAATATCCGAATAGCTAAAAAAGTCAGATAATTGGAATCCCTAGCAGCAAGCGAATGTAAAGGTTGTGTTGTTTTTTTGTCTTCTCTTGATTAGAATTAATTAATGAGAAGATAACAAGATTACATACCTGTTTGTCGAAGCTGAAAGCTTCCGAATGACCATTTTCGACCGGAAATTCGCTTAAAGTCGTCTTTTCCGAATCACTTTCCTCCAATTTCTCATCCATTTCCTCCAAATGCTCCAACAACCGGTCCAGATCGGGCGAACCCGGTCGAACCGGTCTCGACTTACAATCCCTTCCAACATCATACTGTCTTTCCAGCACTTCCGGCTTCTCCACCTCCACTTCCTCCTTCTTCTTCCCACACTTCCTCCCCCCATCCTTAACCAACACCACCTTCTCCTCCCTCCCGACCACATTAATCGTCTTCTTCTGCGCCTCCATCTTGCACCGAAAGTACTCCTTCGCCAACCGCTCGTTCTCCTCCGTCTCGTCCCACTCGAGCGCAAAATCCTCCTCAATATCTTCGGCCGGAAACCGCTCCGCTTCCCCGGCAACCGGCTCGCCGGTCCCGGCGTCGCGTGGCTCGGGGTCGTCCGACTCCCCCCAGTAGCTGACGACCGGGTAGTCGCCCTTGTCGTCGTCATCATCGAACGTCTCCGTCTGCATGGTGCTCTCCTCTTCATAGGCCTCCAGGTCGCGGCTCAGGTCCTCGAGGTTGAACGCGCCGCCAGACACCGAGATGAACGAGAACCCCGGGATGTTCATCACGTCCACCTCCTCGCCGCTGTCGAACTCCCAGCCCTCGTCGTCCTCGAAGTTGCTCGGGCTCCCGATGCGGATCGTCGGCTCGGAATTTGTCTTATTGCCGGTTATCTCGGCCACTTCCGGTTCGTCCTCCTGGTCGCCGTTGCTGTTGAGCATCATGAGATTCTCTGGGAGGGTGCTGAGATCGAAGAAGTCTCCCTCGAACGCCCCGACGCGCTTCTCGCCGCTCCCGACCATGTCGTTCGACCAGGTTCCTATATCGAACCCACTTCCGGTAACCCCCGGACCGTTACCACCAAAGAATCGACCACTTCCGGTCTTGTTCGACCCATTTCCGGCGGAAAAACCGCCTCTTCCGGTCGGCTTCCCTCCACTTCCGGTCAAATTTGGTCCACTTCCGGTCGAATTCGGACCATTTCCTGTGAAAACCCCGCTACTTCCGGTCGAATTCGCCCCACTTCCGGTCACGGCCCAGTCCTTCTTCACTTCCGGTTTCGCCATCTTCTCCTTATTAGCCGCGTGGGCCCTCAAAACGTCGGCTAGGGTCCACCCGAAATCGAGCACGGGCCACTCGTGCTCCCGGCCGACCGAGGTCATCCCGAGGCCGGCTTCCATCGCGACGCGCACCCGCAGCTGCTCGGCGACCAGGAGCGAGTTGGCCCGGTACAGCACGCACGGCAGACAGACCGCCTTCCGCCACAGCGACGCCGGGAACGGGTGGATCGTGCACAGCTCCGGGACCAGGATCTGCTTCTGCTGCAGGTTCTCGCGCTTCGCCCGCTTCGTCTCCTCGCTGCTCGTCGGCAGCGCGACGCCCTTGCGGTTCACGTATCGCGGCGTGAGGAGGTTGAGCCGGGCGGACGTGTGGTCGACGTCCAGGAGTGGTTGGTCGAGCATCTGGATTTGAATATTATACTTTTTGAAGTAGTAATTTTCAAAGGTTTCGAATTCGTCGTCGGGGAAGTCGCTCTTCGGGTCGAGGGTGTAGCAGATCTCGGCGACGTAGAAGTACTGCGGTTGGTCGAGGTTGCGGTACCAGGGCATGACGACCGAGTCTTGGTAGTTTGTGACAGTGAAGGTGAAGCTTTCGCGTTCTGATTCCGGGATGAGACGGGGGGTGATGTGTTGCTGGCCGTAGATGAGGTGAACGAAGTCCCAGTCGACCGTGAGCGGAGTGGTTGGGTCGGCTGGAAGAGAGAGATAGAGCGTTTAGTTGGTTTGTTTGACCAAAATGGTAGTCTGTTTGGCTAATTTTATGCTGGTTTGAATAAGTTAGTGCCAATTTTGGCCAAAGCTGTCAAGAACAGAGCAAATTTATCAAAATGGCAGTAGATTTATTGTAGAATGACAGTGAATTGATCAAAATGGCAATAAATTAATAAAAATGGCAATAAATTGTCCAAGATGCCAGTAAATTGGCCAAAGTGTCAATTAAAGTTGTTCTAAATGGCACAAAATTAATTAAAATTAAAGTAAACTGATCAAAATGGCACTTAATTGACCAAAATTGGTTCATAGTGTCAGTAAATAAGCTAAAATTTATGTGCCAAAAATTAACACAAAAGTGATGCACAAATGGCAACAAGTTGTTCAAAATGATCCAACACTAACCAGATTTTAAAATACTGGTAGTGAAATGGCAGTAAATAAACCAAAATGTTTTCAAAATGGCTGTGTACAAGCCAAAATGATCCAATAATACCATAAACATGCCAAAATGACCAAAAATTGGCCATAAATATATCAAAACTGCAAAAAATTGGCCATAAAATAACAAAACCATGTCATAGTTGGCCAAAATTGGCCAAATTATGCCAAATCTATGAATAAATCTGCCAAATAGGGCCAAAATCTGCCAAAACTATGCAAATCTATGCTAAATCTGCCAAAATGAGCCAAAATAAACCACAAAAGGTTTCAAAATTAGCCAAATTAAACAAAATAATCAAAAAGAATCAATTTTTAGGGGAAAAATAGTCAAATTGAACAAAATTAAATCAAAAAATTCGAGTATTCGAGCAATAAGATAATTATTTACGCTTATTCAAAGGCACGATGAAGTACGAGCTTTCGGCAGTTGTCGGGTCGTATTTCATTGGATATTTCTCGAGCCGAAGAACTTTGCTGAAAGTGTAGTTGTGGAAGAATGAAAGACGTGATAATTGGTCTTGTGTTAAGTTGAGTTGGTTGTCAATTTCTTCTAGTAAAACGGTCACTTCACCAGAGCGAGTAAAAACTGGAAATCCGCATATCTAATTGAAATATAACGAGAAGTTAATAATTTGGTTTTGAAATCTGATTTGGTTTGTTTAAATTGTATTAAATGTTTGTAAATTTGTTGGGATTTAATTGAAATTTGCTTAGTTTGTTGAAATTTGATTGAAATTTTTTCAAACTTGAATCAAATTTGATTGAATTTAGATAAAATTTGATTGAATTTGATTGAATTTCAAAGAATTTCATTGAATCTGGATAAAATTTCATTAAATTTTGTTGAATTTGGATAAAATTTGATTGAATTTCATTGAATCTAGATAAAAATTTATTGAATTTCATTGAATTTGAAAGAATTTAAATGAAATTTTAAAGAATTTAAATGGAATTTGATAAAATTTAAATGGAATTTGATAAAATTTAAATGGAATTTGATAAAATTTCAATGAATTTGATAAAATTTCAATGAATTTGATAAAATTTCAATGAATTTG
>JAQIXT010002238.1:0-11616 GCA_034700445.1 Stenotaenia linearis | reverse complement strand
TAAAAAATTCGGATATTACGAACTCTCGATATTGCGAACAGATTTGACGGTCCCTTCGAGTTCGTTATATTGAGGTTTGATCTGTACCAAATACCATTTGCAGTCGAAACATGCACACAAAAATGTTATGAAACTAGTAGCTGTGCATCACAGCTTCCTAGAAACATCAATTACTGCAGTCCAAGTGCTTTTTATATGTATAAGCTAGTTTAAGTTCTAATATCCCAACTGCGTATCTGCGAATTTGCGTAAGTTGGGGACCTACTGTACTGTTAATGAGTAGTAATCTAAGGTTAGCACTGAGATTGATCAACTGGTGCTTAATTTTATTAATGTTTTTACCTTCCTCTGCAATTGCTACTAAATATTCTAAATATATTTTTTCTTTTGGTTCTGTTGCTATTTTTATGCCAGCATTTAAAATTTCAGTCGGTATACAGGATAAGGTATCAGGTGAAAGTCCTTTGCCCCTTTTTCTTTCTTCCCCAGTGCCGAAACCTCGATACATAAGCAAAAGTCTCTGAATTAATAATTTGTTATTTAATTTGTATTATGTGGAATGATGCAATAACAAACTTTCTCAATCCCAGCTAAGGCTGTGGTGTATGTTCTGAATAAGAGTGAAGTGGTACATTCATCTAATCCCACTTCCTCATCTTCTGCTGTTTTAGCTTTGTTATTGCTTAATATGGAAAGATTGAAGTAATGTCTAAGTTGAATTATAATTATCGTATTTTATCGATTCTAAGAAGCACGTTTTTGACGCGACACTGACTCCAAAATTGGGGGTGCATCTTAGATTCGATGCACTTTATAATGAAAATTAGCATTTTTTTCCATTTTCGTAGTAAGGAAAATTAGGGTGCGTCTTAGAATCGATGAAATACGGTATTTGTTTACCTTGTAAGTGACATAGAAGATTCAGTAGTGGTTAGATTCATCTGAAAGATTTTTATAAATCAAAGAATAAAATTATTTAGACTAGATTGTGCCGTTCATTTGGCACGAAAACAATTTGCAGTACAATATCCTAAGAGCATCTAACGAATATCCAATTTTGTCTGAGCCAAAATAATACAACACATGAATATCTCTATGACATCCTGTTATATCCATAGAAAGTTTAAAAGATACCTTGTGGATTATATTATAAAATGACATGAGGATATTAATCGAACTTTCACATTTCAACTACTGGATATCCAAAGAACATCTCTGAAGAGGGATGTTTTGTTACAGTCATTGAGGATTTTTTTTGGATGTTCAATTGATGATACTTTGTGGAGATTCCACAAGTAAGTTGGAAGTTTTCTGGATATTTGAATGTTTTCTGGACTTCTTGTACTGTCTGGGAGAGTGCATGATAGCACAAGAAGTCTACAAAACATTCTAAAAATTGTAGATATGACATTCCATGGATGTTCACTTATGGATCTTCACAAAGCATCAACAATTGGATGTCCTTGGGAATATCTCCCAACATATCTGTCACAAGATGTGACTTTCTCAAACCTTCCAAGGAATGTGATGACCTTTGGATATTCAGTGGAAATCCTGTAGAAATCCTACAAGTATCAAAAAGTAGATCATTTAGTATAGGATGTCTTAGACGTAAAAGGAAGCTCTTGTGCAATCTGGAATGCTTTGGATGTTTTCAGGACATTACAAAACCCTTAGCAATATCTGACTACAGTAAAATATACTATATTTTATCAATTAAAGGACACCATTGAATATAAGTGTTTAAACAAAGAAAGAGGTTGTGGCCTCTAATCAATGAAATGCAGTTTGTTTAAGAAATTGAATTTTTTAGGTTTCAAATATAAATATACTCACTTCTGCCAAAGAAATTGTAAAAGTGAAATCTAAAGGCTGAGTTTTCAGTGGGTAACCTTCTAATGCATCATAATAATCATTAATAACTTGCAAAGTATCATAGAACCTATCAACTTCCGCTTGCAACAAGCAAATATAGCGATTGTTCATCAACACCATCCAATCGTCTAACCATCCACTGCTAACAATTTGAGACAATTCAACTTTACTTTCTTGTAACTTTTGATCACTCATTTCCCAGATATAATGTCTCAAATCATCAACCCTCAAGTGCAGTTCGGCTTTCGTTTCTTCGTCCGACCGCATATCATCATCCAAGTCATTGTACTCCTCTTGCCAACGGCTTACAAAGTCTTGCTTATTATCAGGTCTTTGCAAAAATTGTTTAAAGTCTTGTTGGATATTGTAGAATGTCTGGATTATACAATCCTGATACTGCCGAATCTTCCGGAACGATCTCTTTAGAATTTCTATGTATCCCATTTCCATGTTCTGCCAAGTTCTAGCTATGTTGGTAGCTATCTCCAAAGGAACTTCTTCATTCACAAATTCCCAATGCCAGTCTCCTGGTTGAGCAGGTCTTATGTCACTTAAAGACAAGGCCAAAGATGATAAAATAGACCCCAAGGTGGATTGTCCAAGAGAAGGAATTTCATCGCTTAAGTTTACAGACAGGAAAGACAAATCTGAGTCACTGAATTTGGTTTCCATTAAACTCTCTCCATATTCTTCTCCAGCAGCAAGTCTTTCTGGGTTTTCTAGGATTGAACCAGTTGGTGTAGGAAACTGAACTGCCTTGTCATTGGTATGCACAGAGATGAAATCGGTGTCTCTGCTGTCTCTGTGACTGAGACTAGCAGGTTTTGTATCCTTTGCTTTTGTTTTTTCATTTAAAATCGTTTTGATGGAATTGTAAATTGTTTCTATGACTTCTTCTGGTTGCTCTGAATCCAGTGGTAGAATCTGCAAGGCATTCATGGATTGGTACCATTGCTTGACCTCTCCCCAATCTTCGTTGAATTGTTTAAGGCGTTCATGGATACTCAGTTGAGTAACATCCCATTCAACGTCTGTATTTGCTGTTGGAATTTTAACCACATTTTAGGTAATTATTAACTAATAAACTGCACTCTCAGTAAAAAGGTATAAAGAGCCATAAAGATACATGTATGGAGACATCGTTATACCTATAAAGGTACAATGATTGTGTGGGCACCTTTGGTTACTAAATTAATTATTCTAAGCTTAGGCCATTTTTGTGTTAGTATTACTTTTCTCAATGGACAATTAACTTTGAAAAGAATTATTTTGGAAATCAAAACGTAAATGAAAATCGTATAATTTGAAATACCCGGTAGACCTGTACAAGGTTTATTCAAAGTAATGGTACTATTACCAGGAATTTTAGCTCTGCACTTACCTATATGGTTTGAAGCTTTCTTTAAGACATTATCATCCTCTACATCCAAATATACAACTAAGTCAAAAGAACACTTTGGTATTGCAGGTGGTTCTGGTGGGTCAGGATTTGAAACTAAATGCGAAGAACGCAACTCATAAATGTTTGGTTCTTTTTCTTGACTACTGTATAATATATAAAGATCTTCAGGAGTATAGTAAGCTGACATCCCAGTCTCCAAGAACTTGGCCTGTTGCAAGTTGATTGGAAAACCGTCTAAAATCCAACTTGTTCCTTCTGGTAATTGCCTATTAGGAAAAACATACATTGTAATTGTATCATGTAATAAACTTTACTAATTATAATTTTACCTTACAGTTTCTAATAGTATTTTAACCATAATATTATCATCAACTTCCTCCCCTGTCTTCATTATATTCCAAGCCAGATAGCCAAGCACAGACAATGGTGTCAATTCATTTACAATACTTTCAGGCTGTTCAGGTTCTGGGTTCTCTTCACTAGTAAAAGATGATTGTCCTTTGACTAAACTCATACTTGACTCAAATTTGAATGAAGTTTGTGTAGTTGAACTTTGTTCTACTGTTGATGGAGATGATGGCACAGACATAGAAGATAGGGGAGGAGGTTCATAAAATTCAGAGGTGCCTTCACCTTAGAAATAAAATCCACTTATTACATTTAGTTAAGAATGTGCCTATCATAAGACTGAATGCTTTTGTGGCAGCAAGTCAGATTGGATAACCAAAGGTAAGATAATTGGAGTTCTATTTCTACTTATCGATAAGTCTCACTCTCTTTTATAACCTTTACTACTACTACTAAACCTGCAGTCTATAACAGTAAGTTAAGCATGTGAAAACCTGATAATGCATCAAAATCTCTTGAACTAAGTAAATCATGAACTTCATGATATGCTTGTAATGCATCTTCTAATGTTTCCTGAGGTCTGATAATTTTAATTGGCATTGGATCCAATCCTGGATAAAAATTAAATTTTATTTTGGAATTTATCATGTTATTACATATAAACTTACTGGTGACAATTTCTTCACATATAGCACTTTTTCCAATAAATGGCTTTCCTAGAATACACAGCTTAAAAGGAGCAAGTGGAAATTCAGGAATTCTTGGTGGTGGAGGAAAAACATAAACTTGGTTTAATGTGGTGTAAACAATATGACCTAAGATTGATCTTTTCAAGCTAATTTGTTCCACTTCACAAGTTGGAGGGGTCTCCCAATCATTGGCTCTGTTCTGATAGAACTATTGAAATGAGATATTTTTAAACCAATTAGAAATTACCTTGTAATCTTGTAATTCAGCCTCATCCATTGCATTCAGCCTCTCTTCTTCTTTTTCAATGTCTTCAACTGCTAAGAGCCATGGTTCGTCCAGCTGAGTTGCATCTTCCATGGTACTGAAGAATGGTTTCCCTTCAATAAATAGAACTTTCCATTCTCTCCATAATCTTGGAGGAATTTTGCTGCATTAATGAAGTTATTAATTTACTATTAATTTGCTATTTGCTGTGAATATCTAATTATTCCTACTTTCCAATCAGGGCCATGTGATGAGACACACATATACTCAAATCAACAATCTGGGAAACAATGTCTGAACAAATTTCATAATGTTTTTTCTGACACTGTTCTCTGTGTTTTGATAAGAGTAATTTATGAAACTGCCAGTCATTGGCAATTTGTCCATTTCTGTAGGTTTGGTCCACTTCTGCTTTTCGCTATCAGAAATAAAATTTTCTGATGAAAAAACTCATGAAATTTCCCTTAAAACTCATCCCAACATCCTCCTAAACCCACATATAAAGTGTTATCATATCTACACACCATAATCCTCAAACAAATCCATGAGAATTAATGAGAAATGAGATTGAATTATTTGGAATTAAGATTCTTGAAATCACATAGAATCTTCTAAACTCTAATTAAATTTACCTTTTCCAAGTCTAATGCATCCGCAAACTCCTTTTCTCTCATATCGGCCAACTGCTTCGCATGAAGTCTTCGGCTTTCCAAAATCACCGCCTTTTCTTTCCGAATCATCATCAACTCATTTATCAGCTTCTTCTCAAATTTAGATTGCCTCAGTAAGATTTCAACCATAATTTCCTCAATCTGTTCTCTCTCAGTCCCCTGAAACAACTGCAGCTGTTCCTCAACTGCTTGATGTTTGCGCTGTTTTCTCGACATCCTCAATTTCGTTTCTTCTTGCAATTGGAATCGAATTCTATCAACATAGTCCTGATTCCATTTGAAGTTTGCATCTGCTATGTCAACATATTTGCCTGGTTTATCCACATGCAGTGCTTGAGCTTTTCTTAATTTTGGCCTAAAAGAAAATTGAGGCTAGCCTAACTTAGAACAAATTTTATCATATTCTACCACTAACTTTAACAGTAAACAAACATCTTCTGCAATTGGTTTCTTATACAAATTTGGCACTTTATTCTTCTGTTCGAAGTCATCAAGATCAGCATAAGTAGCCTAAAAAAATAACTTCTTACTTATAATTTAATACCCAAATTGTCATTTCTCTCACTTTAATTTCTTTTAGCTTTTTAACCAATTTCTTGTCTGCAATATATTCTTTGAGTTTCACATAAGTAGTTTTCTTAGTTTCTTCCAATCTGTTTTGTAACCATTTAATAAAACTAGCAAACCTAGTAAACTATTACTAACCTGCTAAGCTCTTTGGGCATTTCAACAAACTCCTTCATCCTTTCAGAAATTCTTTGAGATCTACCTTCCAACAATTTTTTAGTCTTTTCTTGTCTTTCATGAAGTCTTACATTCAACTGCATCTCTCTTGTTGACATCATGTCTTGCAATCTCCAACAAGCTTCCACAGAATCAGAAATTGACTGCTCAATTTCCTTAATAGCTGCTTTCTATAATATAAAATAATATTTTCACTGCAAAAGAAGTCACATTTACAAAAATTTACAATAATTAAATTTGTTGCAAAAACATTTTCAGTTTTAGACGAAAGCTTACCAGTAAATTTTGTAAAGTGTGTTTTTACAATCTTAAGTGTATGTTAGATGTTTACAATAAATTTGACTATTGTAAGTTATTGTAAATCTACTGTCTTGCATATTTAAGCAAATTTCAGCCTATTGCATTCAAGTTAATGGTTAATTACCCTATCTTGTTGGATAACCATTTCTCTAGCAGATGCAGCTGGTTGTTTGATATGGCATTTCTGATTTTCAATATTAACAAACATTTTATACAACTGTTCAATGATAGTTGATGTTTTTCCTCTCTGAAGATCACCAATAACATCATGTGTGGTTTTGATTTCCAATTGATCCCACATTGGTTCCAGCAAACTAAAATTCTTTTTGGTGCTTTCGCTGTCTTCGAAGTCGGTGAAATCATCAAGATTATCTATCAAGCCATATTTCCAAAATATTTGTGCAAACAAGTAACCATTACTAAAGTCATGGCCTATTGTACCATACTCTGTGATAAATATATTATTAATAAAAAAATTTAATTAATTTATATTTTTAATTGAAATTACCAATAAACTTTGACAACTTTACTTCATAATTCAACCATTTGCAAATTATTCCAGCCATTTTAGCAACCAGGGAATATTTCACACATTTATTTATGGAGACATATTGTTCTGAATGTTGCTTGGCAACAACTCTTGTTGCTAAATAACCTAACTTTTAACCAACATGGAGGTTCACCTCAGAATAAAGACAAGTTTAAAATCCCTGAGTATGTCTTTATTCTGAGGAAAACACTAAAAAAATTGTTAAATTTTGGTTTGGCTTACAAAAATAAGATATAATCACATCTGAAACAGTTTTATATTAACAATTTATTATATTTCTGTAATAAAAAATGCCAAGAAAAGGATTAAGAATAACAGCTGAAGTCTGTATATCAGCTGTATGTATTTTGGTTTTATTAACGTAAAAAAGTAATTATTTTTTTTAATTTAAACTTTAGATTTCCTGCCCTGGAGTTAGACTCCCTTTAGAACATGATGTATTTCTAAGCATATGTTTACTTGGCCATCATGTGCATACAAGATCAAGCCCTCCAATTTTTCCACTGGTTTTTAAAGAAAAAATCAAATTTATCAAGGTAGATAACAATAATAAGAGTAATTTCGGATTTTTGCATTATAAATTCAAATAAGTTTAATAAATCTTATTTTAATAGACATTTCCTTGTTGTTCAGATGTACAGCAATTAGATTGTGCTTTAAAAGGTAATTTAATATTAATGTTATTTTATTATAGAAATTTAATTGAGATAATTATTTTTTTATTGCAGAAGATGCAGTTGTGTTGGAGTTAGTTCGTGATGATAGAATATGCAACAAAATGGTTGTTTTGGCAATTTACGAAACCTGTGCCCAAAATTTCCTATTTCCATTGCAAGGACTTCGTCCGGCTTATTCTTGCTCTGATAATGAAATTATTCTGGACCCAACTCATGACTTTCCTGTAATTAATTAGAAAAATAATTTCACTGCAAGAAAAATCAGATTTACAAAAATTTATAATAATTAAATTTATTTTTAAACATCTAATATATATTTTGTTTAAGATTGTAAGAAAAACACTTCATAAAATTTACCTGAAAGCGTGTTTAAACCGTAAATGAAAAGTGTATTTGTTTTTATAACAAATTTAATTATTGTGAATTTTTGTAAATCTAATTTTTAGAGAGCAATTCACTAATTAATTTATGTTGTCTTAGGGTGTACTTGGACCTAAATTTGAATTTTCAACTCTGACCACTATAAAGGAAACCACTTGCCCTGAACTTGACTGTCTTAAAGACAGAGTTATACAAATTGATGAATGTGTAAGTTTTTAAAAAATTAAAAAAATTAAATTTTGTTGAATTTTTTCTATTTTTGTTTTCTTTTTAATTTAGAGACGCTCATGCAAAATTAGTTCCCCCTGTCCACCATCATGTACACCAAGATGCATGCCTTGTCCATCACCATGTCCACCTCCCTGCCCACCACCTTGTCCACCACCTTGCCCACCAATTTGTTCACCATGCCCACGGTTATCTCCTCCGTGCTACAGAAGAGAAACAATTTGCTGCCCTCCTAAATCCTGTAGAGGTAATTACATCTACTCTTGGCGAGCTCAGCTTAAATTTAATATAATTTAGGATCTCAGTTTTAATTACACTGCATGAAAAGTCAAATTTACAAAAAGATCGTAAAATTATTGTAAATGATTGACTTACAGGTTCACTTGTTTGTGTGATTTACAGTGCTCGTTAACCCTTTGAATACACATTTGTGTACACGTGTGTTACTGGTATAGGAAAAAAAAATTTCCTACTAAAGATAAAAATCTGAATTTTTTTGATTTTTATTATGTTCGTATAAATTTTATTTTCTGTAAATTTCAACATCATTCATCAATGATTTTTTGAGTTATTGCTTGTGCAAAATGTTTGCCCCTTGTAATCTCAGCATAAGATTGTGTCAAGCTTTCCTGCAATTATCAAAAGCTCTTCAGCTTATGCTTGACCTTATTATAACCAACAAGAGGAAGGGCTTAAAACTACCTCCTTAGTGAATGGACTCAGTCCACAATCTAAAAAGTGGGTATTTTTAATGCCCTCTAAAGTCTAAACTTGGCGAATTTGCTAAAGCGCTTCAGCCCCCTGATTTAAAATGTGTACAAAAATGTGTGTATTATCGGTAAATGGCGTAGTCTTTTTTTCGCGGTATCCTTAGGGTTAAACAACTTATTTTATAATCTATTTGCAGTTGTAATCTAACAGTTTACTGAGTAATTTTGCACATGCAAAATGCATGCATCTTGTATAATAATAGATTGTTAACTATTGTGAAAGTACTGTAAGCAACAATTTACAATTTACAATTGCAACTTTTGTACAATTATTGTAAACCAAAGATTTTACAATCACTATATAAACTGTTTACTCCTGTAAACTTTATTTTTCATGCAGTGTCAGGAATGAAATGAAATTTGTTCAAAATTTGTCGCGTCAAAATCATCTCAAATTTATAATACGAACTTTCAAACACGATTTTCGTATTGTTGCGCACATTTTAGAATACCAAACAATATACGATTCGAATTCAGCTCGTCAATAGCTTTCATTTGAGGTGTCACAACGTACATTTCCCCTCCATATTACGTCCGGTATCCCTAATTTAAAAATACCGTTTCAGAGTTTTGTACATCTTGTATGAGCGATTGCTGCAGATGTCCGCCGCCACGCCCGCTCTCTCCAAAATGTGTTCGACCGTGCACACCTCCCAGGATGTCTCCAAACCGCTGTCCTCGCCCTTGCCCCCGCCCGTGTCCACCGCCATGCCCACCTTTGTGTGCAACCGATGTAATTGACTACGAATATTTATTCAACTATTTAAAGTTTTTGGATTTATTACAGTAATTTTTTAATAAACGAGTAAAATTAGTTTTTCTTTTCTCAGCTTTGCTCATCGGATGACGATGAGAGCCAGGATTATTGAATAATTAATTAAATTTGAAAAAAATAATTATTTTAAAAAAAAAATTCTGAAATCCGTTATTTAAAATTTGATTTATTAAATGAAAAAAAAAAATTGGACATAAATGTGGTAAAATAAAATCGAAATTTTCATGTTTTTTTTTAAAATTTATTCTTTAGGACTTTGAATCGAGTAGATATAATCCAAATTGTATGAATGAATATAGAGGAAGGTAAAAAATAAGAAAATAATATAAATTTGATTTTTACTACATTTTTTTATTTTTCTTTAAGTTACATCCACGTTGACAGTCCTTCGTGTCCTTCGTACTCATCTTACTGATAAATAGTATTGAATTTTTGTTTTGTTTTCTAAATTTGTATGAAATTATGTTGCAGTCCTTTTGACTTGTAAACAACAAAAAAAGCCAACCAAAAAAAAAGAAAAAATTGTAAAATAAACAGGGAATAAAAATAGAAAAATTAAAATTGAAATTCGCTTTTAATTTCTGATTTTGAGTAAAAGATATGTAAAACATTTGCAAAATTTCAAGACTAAAATTAAATTCTGCAAATTTTTGCATGAATTATTGAAATTGCAACTTTATTATGTGTTGAAATTATTATTTTTATACAGAAATTTTGTAGTTTTTTTAGCTAAGCTTCCAATTTTTTTCTGAATAATAATTTTCTTTCGGTTCTTCTTTTGTAGATGCCCACTGCCCAAATCAAAAAAATCTATAAATAATTTAGATTTTTAGCCAATCTATTTTTTTTTAAAGTTTATATTGAAAATGTATAAAATATTTAGATTTTTGAAATTAAATGGTAGAAAAATCCATAGATTACGAAGTAAAACTGAAGAAAATATATAAAAATTGTTAAAATCAGCAAAAAAAAAGGGCAAATAAATGCAAAATATCTGTAGATTTCTTTAGCTGGGCAAGCTGCATTCTAGCAGATACAGAATTTAAATCAAATGGTATCTATTCAAATTATAAAATAAAATTAAAAACTACATCACTTATTATAATTATTATTTTTCCGTACCTTCATTATTTTTCGAGAGTCGTTTTCGTTATATTTAATTTTTATTGCGCCTTTGCTCGGAAGTCCGCCATTAGAGTGACGAATGAATGACACAACAAAGTTTTCTCTCTTAACTCTCCCCAGAGCTTGATCATATGATTAGACCAAACCCGCGAAATATAAAAACAGCACGCGTCCATTATTAAGACTACCTGGATCGAGTCATGAAAACGAGAAGAAAGAAGAGCACGTGTGTGTCTTCAATTTTTTTAAATCCCAGCAAAGTTTTTCTTTAATTTATTTATAAAAAATTTAAAATTTCTATTTTTTAAATTTTATTTGAATTTTTGCAGTGTGGGCGCATTTCAGTTATTTAGCTATAGGCGCCAAAATTGCTAGTTATACGCCACTGATCAATTGAATTTACCTTTTACAGAGCGCTTCTTGGGTAAAACTGTTGTACTACGATCACGTGGTTTTCTTTTTGTTGGCATTGATGTTGTAATGGAGTCCTAAAAATTTGTTTGATACGAAATTATACGAAATTATGTTACATTAAAAGTCTCTTGATTGTACAAATAATAATAATAATAAAACCAATCTAAGAAAAACTTTTAAAATGAGTTAAATAAAAGTAAAAATAGAAAATTAAATTTGAAATTTAGCTTTGGTTGTTTTGGCAATTTAAGCAACCTAAGTTCAAAATTGATTTAAAATATGTTAATTAACGGAATTTTCCCACCTCCCTAGTCCTTCGGCAAGAATTAGGGATGGCCGATACGATACGATATTATCGTATCGGGACGATACGGGACAACGATATTTCGATACGTATCGATA
>JAQIXT010002237.1:0-11620 GCA_034700445.1 Stenotaenia linearis | reverse complement strand
AAAAAAAAAAAAATCACTCATACTAATTCCCAATTGTACCAAACACCTCCTCCTTCCCTTCTCCCAGCAAAACATACGATTGACGATCCGAACAGGTGGATAATGCCCACCAATTATCAAAGCATTTACCAGCCTGAACATTTGCCTCATAAATAACCAGAAAATAACCCCCTAAGTCGTATTCAACCAACTGGTTATCAAAAACCCCATACAAGGCGCTTTTGTCAGCGCACTCACCTTTACCTCAGGTCAAAGAAACTGCTCGAGATGTCGCCGTACCTGGCGATGATAAGCTTTCGGTGATAAATATTGGCGCCATTTTGACGCCTAGTTTTCAATGAGACTTCATTTTGCTCTATTGATTTCCTAGAGAGAAAAATACAATTTTTCACCTGCCCAACATACCGGTTTCTCTTATTCTTCGCTTTTCATTCAATCCTTTTTTTTTTAAGTCAAAATTTGCGTCCTTGAATTTTTACCAGTTTCAATTTAATCCGAGCTTAGCTCAGTATACCGGTTCCTCGAATTTAATTTTTTTCGACTTCGACTTGCCCCGAAGGCAAATACTTGACCGGCGTTTAAAGTTGAAGCAAAATTTGGAATTAAAATTGATTGGATTGTTACTGTAACGAGGTTTTGCGGGTTATTTTTCGGTTTGAAACATGCCATTTGCTGAAATTGAAATTTTCTTCCTTTTTTAATAAGATTTCCCAAGAAATATTATACATTTATATATAAACCCCCAAAAAAAATTTTTATTAAAAAAAATCAAATATGGCTGCTGATAAAATTGAAATCAATAAATTGAATTTTGAAATTAAGTTTTTTGAATTTGGATGAAAATATGTACAGATTGGGTGTTTGTGTAGAAAATATTTTAATGTAGATGTTTATTTAGTTAATTTTTTGGTTTGTGTTGATTGGCTACTTTAATTGACACTACCAGTAGTGCATCACTACTATTGCACTACATTTAATTTCTTTTTGCAGACTATTTTTATTAAGTAGTTAAAAAATGATCACTACTTCAATCACCACTTTACCACTATTTTTTTTAAAATAATTATAATTAAATAAAAATTTTACAAATAAAAAAGTAATTCTTAAAAACAAGCTTTTATCAAGTTGACTCGAGATAATAATTCTTATCTGCATTCACTTAAGTATTTCTGAAAGTAGTGAAATTGTAGTAACAAAGCAAAAAATGTAAAAAATAAAATTTATATTTTTTTGGTTTAAACTTTTTTTATTTAAATAAAAAATAAAAAAATAATAGAAAAAAAAAAGAGTAATCCGTGGTTTATGATTTATAAAAATTCAATTTATTCACGACTGGAGGCTGGAAGCAATGGAAGGAAGAAAAAAAGTGTTATCTCGGAAATTTACAAGAAAATCGGGCGACATTATTAGCGGACAAGTTGCAAACACATAATCAATTTGCAAGAGAGACGCTCGCGTTCATATTAAGATTTGATAAAACCCCCGCGTGCACGTTTCTTCCGAAATAGGAAAGGATGGAATGGGTAGGTGAAGAAGAGAAGGAAGGGAGGGGGGATGGGATCTGTTGTTTTCCAAAGTGGCCGCCAGATCCCGCTTCATCAAGTTGGGATTAGACTCAAAGCTGGTTTTAATTAGAACGGAATAGAGGAAGATGTGAGCACGCGCGTTACGAACGCGTGCCGCAGCTGCTCCCCCCTTCTTTCCCTATCAACCTTCTCACACTGAACCGTCCGCTTGTTGCGTCACTGCTTAAAGATGGCGGATTTACTCGTTAATTGCATCTAATTTAGTAATTTACATGGAGATTTTTATTTTTAATTTAAAAATGTAAAGAAAACAAAATGGCGTCGATAAGGAGTGCGAGTTGAAAGGAAAATGGGGAGTTTTCAAAGTTGGTGAGGGTTTGTTAAGTAATTATGTGTTTGAATAGGATTTGTTCTATGCAGAGAGAGGGGGTTGAGGGATAATTCAAATAAATTTCACAACTTGTAAGTGAAGACAGTTTTAATGCGCCCATTGAAATATGCGGTGAAAGCGAATAAAAGAGCTGCTAATGAAAGAGGGGAGATTTGTGCAGAAAAAATGGTTGCTTAATTTTTTTTCAAACATGGAAGAGGATTTAAAGAGAAGTAATTGGCTTGCTCAGTAGTTGGGTTTGCAAAATCGTTTATATGTAAGTGAAAAAATGATGTGGATTAATGATTTATAGCTTAAATTGCATCGGTTTTTGCATTGAAAGAGAATGCGTGTATTGCGGGCTTTCATGCTGCTAGGGGCAGCTAATGTAGATACAACATACAACACTGTTGTGTATTGCAGGGCATTTATAGTACAAGGGGCAGCTAGTGTAGATGCAATGCTGTGTGTGTTGCAGGGCATTCATGGTACAAGGGGCAGCTAGAGAAATGGTATGATGAACGCAATTCAACAAGTTGTGAGAATAAAATGTATTTATGTAGTGACAAGTTGGTTTGGACGCTATCGCAAACTGCTTTTATTTAGGCAATTAATTAAAAAGAGCATTGTGTGAGCGACAGGTAACCCTCGAGACACGACCCTCGGGACAATGAGTTAGGACAGATGCGCGTGGGCGGTCTAATTTGCACATTAATGAGCGTCCATTTGAACGGTCAGTTTGGTATACGCGTATGACTAAACAGGAAAAATAGAAAGGGGGTGGGAAGGGGGAGGGGAGTGTAATTGTTGTTAATTGGTGCCCGTTAGGGATAGAGAAACGCGTTCCCCTTTCCACCATATTTGACCACACATCCGACGGCATTCGCGCCTTAATGACCACAGGTTAAATGGCGCCTTGCGTTCCCTTAGCGTTCGCATTTTCTCCCTTGCCCCACTCCCCCTCGACCTCCTCCTTCTCTTGTCTGATAAAATTAAAACTATTATGAATGGCAGTGATAACAACTTCTTTATTGTATATTAGGCGTTGTAAACAGCTCAACTTGTTATGAGTTTGGTGCAATTAATCAGGCAAGTTGTAAGCACCAAATGACCCCTTATGCACAAATGGCCAAACCGCGTTCCGTGCTTAAAACAACATCCTCCCCTTCCCCCTCTCCTTTCCCCATCTTCCCTTCGTCTCCCTCCCACTCTCCTACTTAGTGTTTATAAATTCTGTCCAAATGACCAGTTGGAATGGACCGAGGGGAAAAGGAAAGACGTGGGGAAGGAGGGTGGGGTGCTGAGAGAACGGGTTTGCTGTGCGTATATGTATGTGCAAAGAAAGTCAGATCTTGTTAATGTTGTGGAAGTGGTCAGTATGCGCGGTGGTTGGATAATAAACGTGATGTGATTAATGAAAGTTGTTTCTGGCATCTTAATAATCTCAGTTACATGGTCAGGCTTGTGTGTGTGTTGCTACAATTTACAGCAAATGCAATTAAAGCAAATGAATGTGCCAACTTTTGTATAGTAATGAGAGTGGGCGAGCCGAGTGCAATTTGAAAGCAGTTGGCCAAATTAATTTTCAACTTTTCAAAGTAGTTTTATATATAAAAGGATTTGTTCTCTCGCTCTCTAACATTATCTTTTTTTTTTAATTTTTCGTTTTTTAAACTTTTATATTGTGTTGGTGTGGTTTAAGTATTTTTCTTCTTTATAATTAGTTTATAGTTTTTATTGAGTTTAATTAATGTGATTTTTTTTATATCTTTAATAAGCACTTTTTGCTTATAAAATATCAATTAATTTTCCTAGTCTTTTAACATTGCGTGTATTGCAGGGCATTCGTTCAACAAGGGGCAGCTAAGGCAGATATAATGCTGTGTATTGCAGGGCATTCATGCTGCAAGGGGCAGCTACCATAGACTTACTGTAACGCTGTGTATTGCAGGGCTGTCATGGTACAAGGGGCAGCTGAGGTAGTAATGATGTGCATTGCGGACTTTAATGCTATAAAGGGTAGCTTTGATTCAGTAATTCTCGTGATATCAGACTATAAATTTTACTTTAATAATTGCAAACGGGTGATGCAGAACTCTAATATTTGTAATAACATTTTTATATCGTGACAAATTAAATTTCATGAAATAAATTCAAAAAAGTGATTCATCATTTTTTAATGTCTAAAATAACGAATTTTTTTTCAAATACAAAAAGGGCTGGGAAATTAGAATTTTCAAGTATTTTTATCGATTTAAAAAACATTTTCTAATTTTCATTTCACTTTAAATTTGAATCAACTTGCAAACCCCCAACTTTTTCTTCCAACTCCCCAACTTGCACATTCTCACACCAGGGGAGTAAATCCTGATAAACTTCTCTCTACCCCTTTGATCTCTTCATGTCTTTTTTTTTATTGATTTCTTTCTTTTTCCCCTCCCTAAAATTTTTTTTATGTCACATCGCACTTTTTTTCTCTTCCCCTTCTCTTTCCAAATTCCACGTTCGTGGTCGCCATGACAACTTAACAATTCGCGCCAAATGTGCAGTCGGCATTATCCTTAACCAAGTTAAGCATAATCGGAGCGCGCCACCTAACGAGCGTTATTCGGTTTACTCGGGCCTCCTCCTTCCCGACCCCACTTAGAATTGAGCGGAAGCGCCCTCAGCCTCACGCGCCAAGCGGAATGAGAAATCGTCCACGTGACTCACGCGCACCGCGTCGAATGCCACAGGGGCCAATGCGCCTTGTTGCAAAATAACAACAATGAAGAGGGCGGATGCTCGGTTATGTTGGTTCGATGTACGTAATCAGAGTGATAGTTTCAAATTGTCTCGCGTGCAGACATAAGCGGACTTAGATCTGGGCGAAAGAGACAACGTTAGGCCCTCGTTTGAACCTGTGGTATATCCTAATCATGTAATGTTGTAATTTAAACACTATTTAACTCACGTCAGCAGAGGTTTGATTGTTTCTTACTGGTTGCCAAGGTTATCTGTAATTATTCTCTGAGTTAAATAAAGTTGGTTCGGACTCAACTATCCGAATGCAAACATATCTGTCACGTTAACGTCAACATGAAGAGAGTTAAACTTGGACCAATTCTTGGAAAGTCAGAACCATAGTTTGGAAAGGAGCGACTCAGTCCTGGATTCTAAACTACACCTTCATGGACAAAGCGTGATGAGAGAGCTGCAAAACTTAGGGAAGAAATGAGAATGACGTAGACACATTTTGCTTTCTTGCCTCGAAAGAGCCTGAAATGTTCTATTGCGAAAGCATTTGCCAAGAATGGTTTCATTAATCAAGAACGAAAGCCTAAAGGATCGAAGACGATCAGATACACCATCCTAGTTCTAACCACAAATGATATATTAAGATCGCCAGCAGCTACTTTGGCCATACACGACCTGTCATACACAAGAAATAAACACAAAATCAAAACTGTCCTCTGATTGGAGTTACTAACAACCGAAGCCTATATCGTGTGGAAATTCGTATTTTGTGTTTTGCACGGTAAATGAGTTTAATATATGCAAGTTGTATTGCAGAATCAACACAATGCTGAGTATTGTAACGTGTATAAGAGTATGAGACACAAATTGCGTCCATGTAGGGCGTCTTAAATGCAAATAAGCAAGGAAAGGGTGTGTCGTAGGCACACGCAAGTTTTATTGCTTTGTCGGTTGTCATAGCGACGAGGGTCGCTCATAAAGAAGTCAACCGGAAGTTCGCCATTAATCGTCGGAGAACGAGGCAGAATGACAAGCAACACCGGATATGACATAAATTTGGACAACCTCATTCCCCCCACACACACTCCTCCTCCCCTTGCCCCTCCATAATTCTGGAGTTCAACTGGTCATATTGGAAAGTAGAAGTTTAAGTTCAGAAATAAATTCAAATAGAAGTGCTTTGACAAAACGTCAACAAGCGAGATTTCATTTCTCGGAAGATGTGCATGACATCATTGTTCCAAAATTAGAAGTTTATTGTTTAAGGTTGCCAGCAGCTACTATGGCCATAAATAGAAATGTTATGCAACTAATGTAAGAAAAGGCCAATATGAAAGCATCTGATTGTTATTGGCCTATTGATAGGTTCATTGATAGATTATGAAGTTGTATACTGCAGATATAGCAGCAAAATCAGCTGACTGCAGTATAAGAGTGTTGTGGATGAAGTCCAACTTTGAGTGAATATTCAAGAATATTTACTTGCCAAATTGCATAAAATGCATTACAGTAAATACTCAACTTATGCTATTAATTCGTTCCAGAATCAACCGTGTAAGTCGAAGAACCGCGTAAATCGAACCAATGTTAAATGTATATACTAACGCAGGATCACATACCAGACGTAATTTGCATTCGAAATATGAACCCAAAAATAGATAGAACTAGTTGCTGTGTACCATATCATACTAGAAACATCATTTAGTGCATTCCAAGTGGCTATTTGTAGGTGGAGAAGCTAGTTTAAGATCCAGCATCCCATCCGCGTGTCTGCGGATCCATGTAACTCGAATCCGCGTAAGTCGGAGACCTACTGTATTTGATCGGGATTTGCTGAGGCTCTACGATATGTGTCTGCATACGGCATGTCACAGAAATCTCCTTATGTTGGAAACTGATTTTGTAGTAAGTCTATGTATTGTTGAGCAAATTGTGTATCAATAGTGGACTTGAGCTTGCCTGGAAATGGCCAGTGGAGTCAAAGAAGTAGACAACAATATAAAAATTCACTTTGATTTTAGTTCAAAGAACAAATGCTGTAATAATGATAATTGGTTAGTTAAGTTTGGTTTATTTAGGTTAGGTTAAGTTATGAATGGCCAGACTTTCTGTATCCAGAATTTTGTCTGAAGATGGTGTAGATCAGCATTATAGATCTACGGTTATGCGAAATGACAGGTAAATTCTGCTTTAAGTTAATAAACAAGTTTGTAAAATCACCACGGAAACAGACCGGTCATGTCTTCTTTTCACACCTGTTTACCTGTTGATTGAAGCAAAGATAAGACGGCCAGCATAACACCCATCTCTTACTTCTGGTCAAAATGTCCTCCATGGTGATGGGCATCCAATTAGCAGACGCAACAACGGGCGTCGAGTCCATTCTAAGATGAGAGACACACACATACACGAGCCCTCCCTCCTTCCTCCATCTTGTTCGCCTTAATGACGCTCCTAAATCATTCGTCTCTTCAGATTATGGGCAACGCCAGACCAACAGGATGACGGCAAGGGGAAAGCGAAGGGATGTGAGGGGAGTGTTGGTGGAGTAGCAGTTTGTCTCGAATTTAATCAAAGTAGCCAGCGGGTATTTGACAAGTGACCTCTTGGTTGTCAGCAAGAATTTCATTAGTGGGCACGCGCTTTTCCTAAAAGGAAGAATACAGGAGGAGAAGGGGTGGTCCGTGAATGAGACGCGTATATGTGTGTGTGTTTCTCAACATTTATAACAATCGCAAACGTGGGCCCCGTTTATCCATCCATTGCACTTTGGCGTCATCTTCGCCTCTCCTCCTCCTCCATCTTGGAAGGGGGAGGGTTATGGATTCGCGCGTTTGAAATTAATTTGGGTTTAATAAAAGTTACACATATGAAACCTCATATTAATTTCATTATTTTTTTCTTTTTTTTTTTAAGTGGGAGGCGGTGGGGGGGTGGGGGTCTGTTCTCTCGCTTCGTCTTCGCGCATGCGTATTGCTCAGCTGGACGGCTCAATATGAGGCTGTCAGTCAAACATGTGTGAAGGGGAAATATTAATTTAGAAGTTATTACAAGAATTTTTCCCCTTCAATTTTCCATCGCCATCCGCCTCTCCCTCCCCTTTTCCCTCAACTCCTAAATTTAATAGCAATTTAATTATTACTTTAATTAGAGCGCTTTTGCTTTATAATGCCCTTGTTGTTATCGAGGGATGTTGGTAAAAGGAGGTGTTGTTTGTGCATTTGATGTTCGCTTTTGGAGTGGGAGGTGGGGGTGGGGGATGAGAGGTTAGTGTGGGAGATTTTTTTTTTTTTTTTGTGGGGTTTGTTGATTTTGGAGGGGTGGGGGTAAGAGGTTTTTTTTTTTCTTTGATGGGTGGCTGTGGGGTGATTTGTTTTGAGGGTGTGTTGTGATGTGGTAGTTAAGTGTTTATAGTCAATTATGAAGGAAAAACAGTGGTTTTGGGAGATGTAAATGTCGAGGTTTGGGATGTTGAAGGAGTTTGAAGGTGTGGGGTTTTGGGGAAGAGTTATGGGGTTTTTTTAATGAAAAATTTTGGATTTTTTTTTTCTGGTGGGAAATTATGGGGTTTTATGAAAATATTTATCTTTTGTGGAAAAGATTTTCATTTTTGATGAAAAATTGTGAGATCATGAAGAATTTTGAAAATTGTTTAATTATTGTGGCAAATTACTGAAAAATCTTTGAAATTATGTAATTATTGTGGCAAATTGTTGAAATCTTAAAAATTACTGAAATATTCTGAATAGTAATTTAAAAAATTGAAAAATATCACTGAAAAACTACAGAATTTTAGGAAAAATTACAAAATTACACTGAAAAACCACATAATTCTTTGAAAAATTATTTTATTTTTCTCAAAAAAAACAAAATCACAGAAAACAGTAAAAAAAAGAAAAAAAAACCATTCCATTTCTACACTTCCCTCTAAATCCACCAATTCATTTAACTTCCCTCCAACTTAATTCCCCAATTAAACCACCCATAATCACATCCAACCCCCATCCCACTCCCAAACTCCCACTTTTCCACATTCCCCCACTCAGCAATACAACAAACAAAATTAGAAACTGTGGTTAATTTTTTCCCTTCCCTTTGTGGGAGTTGATGGCGGTTGTGGCGTGATAATAATTTCTCCCCTACGGCTTTCCTTTCATGCACTTTTCATTCTACCATTTTTCCTATTAACATTCTTTTCATTTGAACCACAACCGATCAACATGGCAACCAGATTTTTAATAATGCACTTGGCACAAACCCCCTCCTTACAAGCAAAACCAACAAACACTTTACCCCTCGACACAACCGAATAAAAAACTCTTCTTTCCCAAACACAACCGAGCAATTACAACAGAGAACTTTACATATCTTCCCGCAACTCCCTCACCCCGTAAACCAGCGCTCGATTTCGATAAACAATGCGGTACTTCGTCGTACCGGGGGCCTCACATGTCAACACTCATGAGCGTAAATTGAAACTTTAATATCGAGGGCGGTTGTTGGTTCCCGAGCGCGGATATTGTGCGCCTCAAATTCGTCATTAGTCGCTCTACTTCTTAATTCAGCCATAATCATTACATACGCCGCAGGGGCGCGCGCCAAATGTCTAAAGAGGTAAGGCCGCTAGGGCGAAGATAATAATTTGTTATAATGAGGCCCTCCCCTCTCCTTTTTTTGCGGTGGATTGAGATGGACTACTTTATTTCCACCAGTGTTGAAGTGACGAAACGGAGGAATGTGATACTCCCGCAATCACATTCCCGGACTCACTTTTTTGTGGTTTTATTTTGCGATTGAGTCGTTTTGTGGGTCTTAATTACAGTGTTTTTTGGTATTGGTTTGATTTTTTTTTTTTTTTTTTTTTTTTTTAAAGGGAAATTTGCATCGAAATTGAAATTTTATAATAAAATCTTCGTTGTTTCTTTTATTGAGGGAAACTTCCCTGCAATGTTTGTAGTAAATTCTTTTCCCAGGCATGGCAAAGGTTATGCGACATGAAATCGTCTAAATTATGGTATTGTGTGTAGGTTTTAATTTAGTTTTATAGAAATGTGGGAACTGAGTGCGTTTTTAGTGGTAATAAAGTAAGCATAATTTGTCATGGTATTGTGTATTTGGTTTGAAGAGAAGGGAGTTGGGATAAGGTTTTGCTGAGCATTAGTAGTAGAGAAGTAGGGATATTTTCAATAATGTGTTGAGTTATTTCAACTCAACATGCATTTGGTTTGATTTTTTCATTGTGAGTATTACTGTCATGTTTTTGCTGTGACATCATCTCTTCTCATGATCATGAGCAGCAACCGGGAGTTAGACTATACTGTCGTTTACTCCGCAAACAATCTGGAACCTATAAAAATTGAAGGTGAATAAAAAGCCTAGTAAGATTTTGGTCTAAGATTGTCTCCATTGATGTACCTTTATGCCTTTAAGGTACTTAACCCACAGCGGTTATCGACTATAGTCATTTTGGCTGACTACTTTACACCTTTACGTCTTCGTAACCTCTTTTTCTTTATTATAGTTATTATTGGACAGTTTGCGGAGAACAAAACTTATGTTTTATAATTTATAAATTCCATGTTAATTATAAAAATCAGATTAATATTTTTTGCGTTATTGAGAATCTTAGCAGCTCCTTTGGCCATACAAACTGCAACAATACTAAAATAAGCACAGTCTAATGATAGACTCAAAGGTTTTACATACAAATCTGTATAGAGGATAGAAAAGTCGTCCAGGCCCCTCATACTGTTGTGTTCTGCTGCACCATGAAACACAAACATAACTTATTCCCGATCATTCCAGCTTCATTCCATTAGGTCCACTATACAGGGTGAACTCCGAGAGAAAAGCTGACAACCTTCTGAACTGAACCAAAACCGAAAACTGAATATTTTAACGAAAGAATGAATTTAAATTCATATCAAACAATCCAAAGTTACAAAAATAAACAACATAATAGCATTATTTATAATGAAGAAAATATCACATTCAACAATTCCCTAAACAATAAAATATTCATGTCTTGGACCTGTTGACAACTATATAAGAAGTAAAGACAATACAAAGCCTCCGACTGGAATTAGGGACAACCAAAGAAACAAAAAAACAGAAAGTCTCTTCAGGAGACCCATTCTTACATGTAGCACAACTGTTGTTAAAATCAGTCAAGTGTATTTGAAAATGTTGAAACTTTTCCTCACAGTTGAAATTTTTTCCACCGGTGGGTATTTGTCGCCGTATAATCAAAATGGCGCAATGGACAAATTATTCGATAGAGGATTCCATGTAGCGTGGGAGTAGTCACTCATCACTGCTATAACGACCGTCACGTAATCCTCATCTTATAACGAGAGTTTGGGGGAAGGTTTGGGTCCTGTGGGGGAAGGATCAACGCGGACAAGACGACGACGAACAAGATGTCGTCGTGGGATTGAGGAGATGCGGGAAGTTTGCCAATTGTTTGGGGAAATTTTAAATTGGGGATATGGGAACATTTGAAATGGGTTTCATGGGTCCTTTGGATTTGTTGATAGATGGCCAAGGGTCCTGTTGAAAAGTTGCGTAACTGAGATGTTTATGAGCTTGAAAGAGTCTTAAAGTTTATAAGGTTGATATGTTTATGAGTTTAAGGCCCTTTGCTGCTGCCCTTAGATGAGTGTATTAGTGTATATATTTTGACATGCTGTAGTGTACAGTTAAAAGCATAAGAAATATCCAAATAAACCAGCTAATGTTATTTCAATGTTGATCAAATGTTATTTTTGTAATGTAAATATGTTGAGTTAATATTAAAAATGTTATTTTATAAAATATTATTTCAACATTTAATGTTGATTCAATATTGAATTTGAATTTGATAAATTCAATTATGATTTAACATTTATATAATGTGACTGCGTGAAGCTCTGGGGGTGGTATGATTAAAACTGAGCAAAAGCTCCAACTTGTTATCATCTAATACTTTAAATTAAGCTTCAATGCTAAT
>JAQIXT010002236.1:0-11625 GCA_034700445.1 Stenotaenia linearis | reverse complement strand
CAAGTGTCGATACTGCGGGTTGAGACGCGATGTAAGTCGCTTGGGGATTCTTCTAACGTTCGGCCCCGCCGATGCTTAGGCATAGGCGTGGTTCCGAGACGCACCAGTCACGGGCGTAAGCAGTTCACCGGCTTATAAATAAAGCCACAGAACCAACGTGAATCGTCGTCCGTGTCACTCATTTATCCGTGCACCGCAGAACCGGGACCCTTCACCCAGTACCCCTTGGTGAATCCCAGGAACCCAGTCACAGATCATCGCTCAACAATGATCTGTGCAAAACACCTTTGTGTTAACGTTAGTTAAGCTAAAGCGTGTCACTTGGACACGAGAATCAGATGGATGCTTTTTCCCCTCTTTTCTAGCGATTTGGTTAGAGGATCACAAGCGGCGAACTAACCGAAGGAAGCTTCAAGTGGCGATTGGTTATATCCAAGTCTGCACTATACATCACCCCCTTACACCTGTTCAATACCAAGTGAGGCAAAATAGTAACACCCTAATTCATAATCTTCTTCTGCCTACACAAAGCCAGCGAATGAGGTCTTGTGGTGACTTCCACCAACAAGTCCCCAGAACGCATCCTAGTCACAGAGAACTGTAAACCAACCACCCCTTTCAACCATTTCTCAATTAATACTGGCGACATGCAGGCACACTTAATCTCACCCTTACTGTGAACCACCAGAAACAGGTCACAATTTTTGGAATTGCCCGCTGCACCTTTCACACCAGCAACCTGACCCGCTGGAAAACCAGCCTCACTCGACAAGGAGCTCAACTGGTCCCCCTTGGGCCGCTTTCTAGATTTATGGAGTTTTAAATTGTCATTATCCATAAAGTATGGACATTGTTCATCACCAGCATTCGCACAGCCCTACTCTGACCACTCATTATATATCGGGAAGCCAACCAGGAACGATATGCTAACAACATACCCAGCAGAATGAACCAGCTACTGCTGTTACAGGCACGTTTTAGGACAAACCCATGTGCACAACTAACAGCTTTATGCTCACATCATGTCTTCCCCGTACCACTAAAGTCGACTCGGCCATTCCCTGTGCGTATCAAAGAAATATACCCAGTACTGTATTATCCAACAGACAAAGAAGGCATTTGGCTAGGGGCCCGTAAGTTCAAAATATGTTTACTTAGTTTAAAGAGAGAAAAAACAGAAGTATGAAATGTGAATTGTGATTTATTCTACGTGGTATCATTTCATTCCCACAGATTAGGAAGGTACTATTTTTCGCAAAAAAAAATTCACAGGCATTAATACCCCTAGATATTAATATGAAGGTGTTATTTAATACACCTTTGAGATTAAATCCCTAATGTTTAAGCTAGATTAAACAGATTACCTTGAGGTATTCACTAGTAAATACCTCAAGGTAATCTGTTAACCCGTAGGTATGGAATGTGGCACTGCCCATATCCTACTTTGCAAATTGGGATTTATCAAGAGTATCGAATGCCAACAGACTAAATGAACCCAGCATGCAAAGCAATAATATATGATATTGTAATTATAATAACTGAACTAAATTGACTTTATTCGATTACTTGTAATTATCGTAACCAAATTTGTCATCATCTACTCATTACCTTATCTTTCCTGCAAAATTGTGAAAATGTTAAACTCTAAATAAAGAGTTTTAACCCTGTTTATATGTGCTGGGACCATAAATTGTATTACATAAATTGCTAATTAACTGACCTGTAATTTCGTTTGTTGCATGCAACCAATAAATTAAATGTTGTTGACTTTAAGTCATAAACATGAAATATCACCTCTAATTTCACCTATTAAATGTGTGTGGACTGACATTTATTATCTAAGCTGAATTCCAATTTATTTTATGTTTTTAATTGAAATTCTTATTGCACATTTTCAAGTTTGCCTTGCTTTCAACCAACTTCTTAATTCTGACATAATCAGAGATTTTTGCCCATTGTTGATATTATTGTGAGGTCAATGTGATTTGAGATTTGCTTCGAAAAAACCTGATTTTTTTCGTAAAAATTACGATTTTTTTCGAAATGACTTATTGGAGTTTTTTAGGTTAGGTGGGAATCCAAGGGGAGTGGGGCCCTGTTAGGCTAGGATGCTGGTTTGGCGAAAAAATTGTTTCGAAAATAATCATTTTCGAAAAAAAATCCTGTCGGAAAAAATTCTGTCGAAAGAAATCCTTTCGAAAAAAATCTTACATCTTGTTTGAACCACGTCCAAGAAAGGTTCCAGAAAGAGAAGAAAGTGGCTGATTGAAGCAAGTGTACTCAAGCAGCATAAATAGCTAATGTATTTTCAATAACAGAGGTACAGGATTTCTTTAAGCAGTACTCCCTCATTCTGGGGGTACTGCTTACGGATGCAAGTAGCTACACAGGCCATATGTGATCTGCCACAATAACTGAAATAACTAAGTCAATAGGAGTAGAAATAAAATGTATCCTGGTAACTAAATTTAGAGTAAGGCAGCCCTCAAGGGAACAAAATTTTCTTTCTTTTCCAACTTTACTGCTCCTTTCTTCAGTAGCCAAGACCATATTTATAGCCAAAAAAATTTCTTCAAGTTTGTTCCACCATCATAAACTTGTGGAATGTGGAAAAGAAGAAGACAAGATAATGTTAGTGAGAAAGAGTAGATATTCAGATACTGCTTTAGGTCATCAGTAGCTACCAAGGTCATTCGTAACTTGTTTGTTACTCTCAAAATACTTTATACAAACAAATTAAAAATTTTACTCAATCTATGTATCTTTGTACATTTCCTAAACATCACACAAGTCAAAACTTCAAAATGGAACCAGGGACAACTAACAAATTAAAGGAAAGAAAGCCAAAGGATAGAAAAGAACTGTTTTAACTTAAAACAACAGAGAAAAAGAAAAACCATGACTCCAAAACCATCAGAGGCATCAACATCATAAGAGGTTAATCCAGGGAAAGGATTGGAGGGAAGAAGGGAGGGAAGAATGAGGGGAAGAAGGGAGGGAAGAATGAAGGGAAGAAGGGAGGGAATGAGTGAATTGATAATGCTTTAATAAGTCTCTAGCAGCTACTATAGCCTCATGCTACTTATCTAAAATTCAAAAAACTTTACACAAGTTCACATCCTTACACAAATTTATTAATAATAAAATACAAAATCACTAGACAATCAAAAATCTATGCAGAAGTGTATACCTTCCAGTCAACAACAACCAAGGAAACAGAAACCAAGAAATGAAATGACAGTAAGCCAGGCAGAACAAAAGGACCATGGCAGAATACAAACAGTGGAGTAGAAAAACAGTAACCCTATCCAAGTTGGAAGCGCCAAAGCTCTCCTTGACAACCCAAAATGTAAAGTTCCCAGGGGGACCACAGGAGTTAGAGATATGAATCTTGCCTCTCATCACTAGCCCAAGAGGTAAGTTTCACAAAACAAAATGGGGTTTGTGTATTTGTGCGCGTTCCAACGGAGTGCGGCATCACCAGTGCGCCAAAAGTCCCATTTGCGCGCTGGTTCCATTTGAGCGCCGACGGTTCCTTTATCGCTGTTGATTTTTTTCTGTTTGTGGTCGAGTCGATGCCAAGATATGGGTTTTGTGGTTAGGTTTTGGACTGGCGGCAAGGGGGTTGGGGTCGGGTGAGTGGGTGGGGGCTTTTGGAGGTCGGGTTAGTGGGGGAGTTGATCTCTGGGTTCTGGTAGTTTGGGGTGCTGGTTTCAACAGAAGTTGCTGTTTGTGGCGCTCCAAATGGGCACAAACTGTGAAAATTGAAGTTTTTGTGTTTTGTGTCAATTTGGACGGCCTGGGAATGGTACTTCCGGTCGAGGCGAGGTGAGGGGTCTTTAGAACACGGAGTGTAGGTCAAGATCTTTGAAATTTAATAATTTGAGTTTTCTTGCTCAACCGGAAGTGGTGTTTTCGGGAGCTCCAAATTGGGTGAGCGTGCGAAGCTTTCCAAGCATTTGACAATTATTGAGTTTAAAAAAGCCTTTTCCAGTAGAGCTGAGATCAGAAAATTACATGACTTTATTTTACAAAACTGGAAATCAGAAAGTGGAAGTAAAATTTAAATTAAAATTGAAAAAAACATCCAAGTTTCCATTCAACGGACCAATTTGGAGTGTCCAAAACGACCACTTCCGGTTGATTCACTGCCTCATAACTTTCACAACTCCAACCCCCAGACCCCGACTCTGTGCCCCCAAACCCCTACCCCCCCACAGCAAGCCGGAAGTATCTTTTATTTTCGGCACCCAAATTAACCTGGCACCCAAATGGAACCCTAAGCAATTTTCGGCGCTCAAATGGAACCTGGCAGCCAAATGGAACGGCGGCCAAATGGGACAAAATTAATTTAAGCGAAAATCTGATGCTCAAATGGAACGCACCCTGGGGCACACTGCACATATTATAGTTTTTATCTTATCGAACACTATAGTTTTCATATAGTATATCATATAGGGTGACTTGTTTATAGTGAAACTCCAATAAAGGACACTATAAGGAATTTTTGTATGGGTTAAAAGCCATTTGAACAAACAATAATGTCAGGGAAAATTTAGATGAACAAAATTTCAATACAGAATATGATTTGTTGAATGATTTTAAAGATGGAAATTTTTCAAAAGAAAATAATTTTTTAATGGCAAAACAATTGTAATTCAACTTTATACATAAGAATTTGAAAATTTTTGTCCCCTAGGTGCTCAACAATGTAACCAGAAATTATGGGGTATTTATTTTTCAATATTAAACCTTCCATCACATTTAAGATCAAATCTCGACAGAATTCATTTATGTATTGCTGCAGTGTATTGCCGGGTGGAGCAAAAGTCTGGCAAGATTTATAGTCGGCTTGTGGTTTCAAGGAATCGGGTCGCTCCATTGAAGGTTACGCTACCCAGATTGGAATTGATGGGGGCTTTGCTTGGTGCTCGTCTTCTTCGGTATGTTGTGGACTCCCTGGATTTGCCGATCATGCCTGCGGACTCTGTTTGCTGGTCTGACTAACAAATATGCTTGGCATGGATTCGTGGGGATCGACAACGGTGGAAGACCTTTGTATCCAACCGAGTTGACCAGGGTCTGGCTCCCCTATGACTATGGCACTTTGTCCCAGGAAAAGAGAATCCTGCCAACTTGTTGACTCGTGGAGAAAGCATGGACCGACTGATTCGGACGGATGCATGTTGGTCTGGCCCAGACTGGCTCCAGGGTTCCCCAAGGCAATGGCAGGAAGTTTCCCTAACTTTGGATGGTCTTATGGGCGAAGAGAAGACTGCTGACCTGGTCGTTGCTGCAATTGCGACGAAGAAAGGAAGAAAGACTGCTTAAGGTCACAAGCAGCTACAAAGGCCATACGCAACCTGTCACAATAACAATAAATTTACACAATTCAAGAACTTTACACAATTCAAAATATTTACACAATAGTAAATTTTAACACAGATATAACTTGTCTCACACGTTAATACCTCCGAATAAAGTCAGGGACAACCAACGGAATAAAAACCGAGAATTGAAAAGAAAGCCAGGCAGAAGAGAAGGCCCGTGGCAAAAAAACCAAAGGGAGAAAAAGAAAACGGTGACCCCCACCCAATCGAAGGCACCAGAGCTCTTTTAGCATCACATTAAGTAAAGCACGCAGGGGGACCACGAGGAGGTAGAGATGGCATTTCCCCCCTTTTACTTGAAATAACAGTATTTTCAGAAGAAGAAGAAGAGGAAATACTGCTTAAGGTCACAAGCGGCTACAAAGGCCATACATGACCTGCCACAAATTCAGTAAGAAGCACAAATCAGCAAAACAGCACAGTATTTTCAAATTCCGAATTTTTAATTCAATATATATTTTGGTATTTTTACTTTACATTTTTTATAATTATCAAAATTTGATGCAATTCGCCACATCAGTTCTAACTTTGCTGAATAAACCTTATGTGCAGTGAAGAGACGTAAGATTTGACATCGAGAACGCTTCAAATTTATCTGGTCATTTACAAACATTTCATTTTCTATTCTGCAGTAATTTACAAGCGATGCACAAATTCCAGTAATAAATACATCTAAAAAGAAACAAATAAACTTTCACTATAATTTTTAGCTTTTAATTAGTTAATAATCTCACTAATAACTCACCTTCTAAATAAATATAAGGCAATTTCAAAGCCACTGCTAATAAATCATCAATTCCTTCCGTGCCAAACAAATATCCAGGACCACTCACATAATCTGGATATAAAGCTTCAGGATACTCCTCTTCAGTTATCCTCCATTTTGCCCAAGTTGAATTCTTATTCCTAACTGGAACTGTTTTTTTCAACAATCTCCCATAAAATGCTCTTGGATCTAATTTATTATTTTCTATAAAATTCAGGAAATTATAGCTGTTGACAAACGTATCATCATCGCACTTGAACACAAATTCAGCATTTGGACAGACATCTTTCACCCACTTTAGTGACAAAACCATTTTTAGACTCAAATTTCTGTAATTATCTTCAAAATCGGCAATAACCACATCATTGTTGAGCTTTGCCTCTTTGGCCACTACTAAATTGACTCTTGTTTGATTACTTTGCCCAACAAAAAACACCACTGATTTGTCAGTAGATATTAGAGCTCTTGTCCATGTTTTTCTTAGAAAGTTCCTTCGGTTGTAGTGTTGAGGAGAAGAAATAATGACAGTTAGAAGTTTCAAGGATGGAGTCTTGCTGCATATACCTGCTGCACTGTTTGTGTAACTGATGTTGGAGAAGTTGATGGTGCTGATTATAGATTTGCTATTTACAGGAATGTTTGTAATGTTGAAAGTGGTGTTGTGACAGTTTTGAATCGATTCAGCAAATTCTTGTTTCACATTTTGAAGAATATTTACGGTTAGCGGAACAACGAATGAGTAGTTTACCAAAATAAAGGATATTAGAATGTGAAGAAGAGAAACTGTTACCACAAATATAATTGTCCATTTACATATATGTGTGTAAGTCATTGTGGTGTTTAAACAGAGACGTCAGCTGTGGCACTGAGAGATAAAAAATTTTGTTGAGTAAGTCTTATCTGATAAGGGGCTTGTGAAATCAGAAAACCGAGTTTTAGTTGAAAAGAATTTAAAATTTTTAACCTTTCAAATGCTGACCAAAAAAATCCACATCCCGTACGAATAATGTATACATTTGTATACACTTGTAAAGTCTCTAACAGAAGCGCTTTTGCAAAAAAGCTAGGTTTTGTTGTTACTGAAACATAGGAAATTAGCCTCGAACTAAGCCATTTTCAGACACTGGACTATGTCCATTTACTAAAAAGGGTAGATTCAGGGGGTGGTTTAGGCCCACCCTATTGTTGGTTATAATAAGGTCAAGAACTGGTTGAAGTGCTTTAGCAATTTGCAGGACAACCTGTCACAATCTTATGCTGGTATTGTAAGGGGCAAATTTTTGCATTCTCAATATTTCATAAAGTAATAAACCAATGACACTGAAACTTGCACACATCAAACTTTATGTATAATAAATAAAAGTCACAAAATTTCAGATTTTTATCTCTTATAGGAAAAAACTTTTCCTATACAAGAAAACGTGTGTATATAAATGTATACATTGTCAGTATTCGAAGGGTTAATTATGCGAAAATTCAATGCTATGTTTTGGTATAGTAAGCATAGCAGCAATTATTTACTATTTAGATTTAACACATTCTGACTAAGAAGAATAAATTGTTGGTTTTTTGACTCATTTGATAAGATGATTTTTTTTCTGATAACATTTGAAAGTTTAATTAAAATGATAAAGAACAAAAGTATTAATGTGATAAATATTAAATTTTATTTTTAGGATAAAATGTAACTTTATTACATTATATTACTTGTATATAATTTACAAGTCAGGCAGAAGAGAAGGTGATGCAGCCCAAAAACAAATCCGCAACTGCAGTTAAGCGTGGCTGATCCGCAGTGCAGTTACCTGAGCCTAACTCAAACACAAATGCTCAAATCCAAATGTGAAATGTACTCATCACACACGAGCGAAAGGGTCGTGCGATTTCGGCTCTCAGATTTCTCGGCGTACATAACCGACGGTGCCACGGCGTCGGCCGGTCCCTGTACAGTCGCAGACTTCGCCAGTCCGATCCCGCGCGATCAAAATTAAAAATGAGTCGCGTCGCGGCAATAGTCCCTTCCGCCCGTGCTTCGTTTGTGTGTCGGTGAGTTAACCTCGACGATGGTCGGCTCCTTGTGCAATCGGTTTCCGACTGTGCGGCGTGCGAAAGTGAACGAACAAGCGGCGGGAAGAGGCTAAGAGCGATGAAAATTGAGAGCATGGAACACCTCTACGTGACTCTCTCTCCTTCCCCCGAGCTCTGGGTCCTTTCCGTCGTCATTCGATCACCTAGTTCATGTGTGATGAGTACATTCCACAGTTGCATAGGAGAAATCGCTGAACTAATCACCTTACCGGAAACCCAGAAAGCCCAATTCGACTTTCGATTCAAAGGCAACTCCAGACGAGAACTTACATAGGGCAAGAAAATTAAACAGCCAACAAAAACACCAGTGGAAAATCAGAAAAAACCAGGAGAAATATCATGCTTTTCAGCAAAAAATAGCTGGTAGCATGAAAAACTAGCAGTTATATTAGCAAATATAAATTTTTTGCTTTCTAATTACTAAATGGCATAGAAATAACAATGGATAATAATGCTTAAGAAGACAAGCTGCTTCAAGTAAGTTAACACATTTAAAACTGACCTAACAAAATCAAAGATAATCAAAAAAATCGGAATCTTAAAGCGAAAAGGAGAGATAAATCTTTGAAAATCAATGAGAAAAAGTTGCTTGATTCACAGCCACATATTTAAATCTATTATTGAAAACAAAATTATATGCGGGCTTACATGAATAGCAGAAATGATCAAATATTCACAGAATTTTGACTATAATGAGAGAAATAAAATGAAAAATCCAATTTTTTGAAATTTTTGAGTTACTAAATTAATGCACAACCAGAGATAATTATGAGGAGGTTAGAGTTTCATCCTTTTCAAAAAAAACCTTCAAATTTAGTACAAACTAAAAAATATCATCGGAAGCGCGATCATGGTACCACATGGAATCATGATCAATGAATTGATATAGATCGAATTAAAATTATTAGTCATCGCAATTGGGTGAAGCTTGATACCTTAAAAAAAATTAATAAAACAATTAAACCAATTCAAATAAATTGCAATTCACCAACTCACCCAACTCCATCAGAAAATTTTCTTTTAAAATTCCTTCGTATTGTGTACATTGTAGAACAAATGTGAGCATTGCGTTTGGGACGATGATCAGTGCATAAATCTAATTGTTGATTCAAGAAATGTGAAAGGTAAAGCGTAAAATACTGACTAAAACATGTTCAACTCTCGAGCGCGAATTGCCATGTTTTTTGACTGTTGGCGTTTGCAGCTCAGCGTAGCACAGCGCTTGGCGCCAAAACGGCGGAACGATTTATGAGTGAGGGGTAAAGTAGTCCCTATAAAAAAATGCTATGCCTTGTAAAAATTACGGGACTAGATCATTGAATCAGTTGTGTGGATGCCTTAGGCCCAGCTAGACTTGAGATCCGTCTCGTCGACAGCGAGCCCGCCTCAGTAACAAGCACCTAAGTCGCTCCGTGCAGTGCGTTCTGATGCCCGAGCCCTTGAGCCTCTCGCTCACGAGTTGGTAACCAAGCAAGCCTAATACCCCTAGACAACGTCCAGGAGACCACAAAGAAACACAAAAACTATATTTGGTAAATATTAATCTACAAAACTGTAAGATATTTGATTTAGCGTCAAATATCACCTTTTTACTTCTTTTCCGATCAAGTGTGAATAAAACTTGTTTAATTAAGTTTAAACCATTTGACTCTTTCTTTCTGGCCATCACTTTGGCCAAACACATGCACAATACTTTGGACATAATCAAAAAATGTTTGCATTCCAACTGAACATTTTAATTTCTTTCACTGTATAAAATAAAAAATAAAGTGTTTTTACAAAACAACACTGAATTTAATTACCTTCAAGCAGAAATTAATTTTTCGGCATCTGAATATAATGCCATTAAAGAATTATGCCAGGTTATTGTGACTGGGGCAGTGGGGTCCCACTGCTCCGGCCACTAGAAGGTGTGGTCAAGTCCCCGGACGTGTCACAGCTTGTCAAGACAAGTCCACGTGGGTCGCATGACTTCCGGTCGTGTGACGGGGATAGGGGGGAAGAGAGTGGTCCAGAGGGTAGTTCGCCAGACACAGTGAGGAGAAGACGTGTGATCTGGCTGCGCTCACCTTGTTCCAGCCACGACCGTCCGTAACCCCGAAAGGAATGGGTTGAGGAGTGAAGTAACGTTATATCGTGGTAACCAATGTTTCAGGGCTCCACGGCCTGGGGGGCAGGCGACTGTCCCTGACTGTGGAGCAGGTGTTTATTGAGTAGATAATGGATTTGGGGCAGGATCGCCTTGGGGCAAATTGGTGAATAAAGATAACTGCCGAGATTGGAACTTCATCCAACTTAAATAAAGTTGATTGTTGACATTTTCTATATTTTATTAACCTGGAAAATAACTGGATATTCCCCGAAATTGGAGAATATTGGTGGGTTGCCCACCGGTCTTCACTACAGCAGTTGGGCTTTGGCCAGACTGGACTATGCCATCTTGATGTGGGTTGAATTCGTACGATGTAACGGTGTTTTCCGGAGTCGATCGGAGTAATCGATTGCTCGATTCACCATTTGACCAATCGCCACTTGGAGCTTCCTTTGGTTAGTTCGCCAATTGCGATCCTCTAACCAAATCGTTAAGACAAGAGGGGGAAAAGCATCCATCTAACTCTAGTGTCCGAGTGACACACGTTACTTTAACTAATATGCACACAAAGGTGGTCATGTTGCTCAGATCGTTGTTGAGCAATGATCTGTCACTTGTGACTATATAATTAACTAAGCAAAAGAGAGAGGAGTGAGAGCGAGGGGTGGCCACGTCGACCGACGTGCCTTGACCCGAGGGTGGAAGTGACTTATCTCTAGTCCAAATTCCATGCCTTGACATGAATTTCGGAGAGAAACTAACCCTAGAAATCTTACTTAACGGTTTGCAATGCCGTTCTAATCCAATTAACATTATTACTTACAATTAGCTGTTCCCGAGGACTGTGGGAGGAAGACTGAGGGTTCGAATGACAGTTCGATCGTTCAAACGCGGGGAAAAAGGAGTAAAGATACGAAGTTCAAAGTCTTCCATGAGGGTAACTCGGACTTACTGGGCTAAACTATCACTATAAAGGAATATATGAGCTTTGTGTCAAGCGACACGAATCGTTATCCAAATGTAACGATTCCTCATCATCAAGCAATGATACGTAAATATAAATGGGGTGCAGAAATGGCACTATCGTGGATTAGTTGACGCGGTCGCCTTGACTACCGCATGGAAAGACTAAAACCTTTCTTTACGGCCCCCTTGAGAACCTATAAGAAAGTCAACTAACCTCCCAGAGTCCGGTCTTGGGTGTGACCTTGACCACACCTGAGAAAGAATAAATCCGCTTCCTGTTCAGGCGTCTTGACCCGTTGCTAGGAAGTTCACCTAAGGTCTTA
>JAQIXT010002235.1:0-11633 GCA_034700445.1 Stenotaenia linearis | reverse complement strand
AACATTTTGTCATTTTAATATTAGCTTTTTTTTCATTCTGGTTTTGTTCGTGGATTTTCCACGACGGGCTTGCTAGTTCTATAATAAAACTTATTAAAACATTTTTACATTCCTTTGTTATCGTAAAAAATTAGTTTCGCACATGTTCTCCAAACTGCATGTTTCTAATCTTATGAAGTGAAACATCCGAGAGATGTTTTTTGGTCCGTTAAATTTAACTTTCCAGTAATTTATATTTTATCAAGAGGGACGAATTATTAGGTGGAAACAACAGTTTTTACTTTACAACTTAAAATAACTACTGAAATTAAAAACAACTTCAGTTTACTTTTCCTGTAATTTAAAACTTTCTCTGAATTTAATTTCATATACTCTATCAGAAAAAATGTAAAGCTGGAGTGCATTGCCCCAGTAGCAGTATTTTTATTAGGGTTTAGTTTTTCTTCGCATACTTTCAGCTGGCATAATTTAGAAGGCTAGGTGAGGGCTAAAGATACCCACCACACTGCACTCCTTTCATTGCTGTTTGCAAGTCCAAGCATACAAAGTAGATGACCTTTAATGCTCTATTAACAGGGGAATTCATTAATTTATGTCACAATATTTTTAACTCTTTCTTCTTCACTTTTAGAAACCGAATAAAACTTCTCACATTTTTCATTGTCTTCATACCTTAAAGTATTGAAAACACATTTTTTCTCACCTGCAAGCACCGGTTTTCACTGTTGTTGAAAATGTGTTTTGTCTTTTAACTTTTTCCTCCAACTCCTTCACTTTGGCCATGACGAAAACCAACGTTTCCCTCAATCTGCACAAATCCTTAAATGAATCTCTGCAATCGCAATTAGCACTGCAAAGACTTTCGACTTTCCTTGGCGGGGGGCTGTGCTGCTTCTTCAATGCCACCTGTAACGCCGTGTTTTGCGCGTCGCAATGGAAGACCGCTCCCTTGAGTCGCTCAAGAACGTGTCTCAGTGCCCCTAGCTCTTTGGCTTGACTTGTTATTCGATGTTCCAAAACTCTCTGTCTGGTCAGCGATCGAACGTCTACTTGTGAGCTTTCGTCGAAATCGTAGCATTCGTTCGAAATCATTGCGTTTGGAAGTCGTTGACAGTCTGTCAACAGTTAATAAAGTTTAATTTGCTGCGCTAATAGAATTAAATACTTACTTGGAGTTTGTGAAACAACGAGAACAGCGGGGTGCCTGCTTCTCTTCATGTTGGAACTTGAGTGTGGCTTGCTTTGCATCCGGATGCTGGATGTCAGGATGATGAAGATAAAGCTTGTAAACAGCGCAACAGAGGGAGCCATTTAAATTGGCTCATGAGAATAATGTTTATTTTCGGATGAAAAATGTTTATGAAAGTTTTTAGTTTGCAGAAGAGGAGATAAAGTGAATTCTGATAAGAACACAGCAGTAAAACGGTCTTATGTAATGTTATATCGCAGTTACAAGTCAGTAAATTTACATAAATTTATGAAGTTGATAATCATTGCACAAATATACAAATATACAAATATATTGTACAAGAAAATGCAGTTTATTTCTTTATCTTTCTATAGTTTTTGTAAATTAACGATTAGCTATCAAAGAAAGTTGCCAAAAAATGTGAAAAACTTGTTTTTAATTTGTCTGGTGTTCTTTTCTATACAATAAGTTGATAAGATGATGAGATTTCACCTAAATCCCTTTATGACAAATTGGAAAAACTGAAGATATTGTTAAAAAAATAAATTTTTTCAATTGGTTTAAACAACAGATTTGTTTAAATTTGAATTTATCATTCTAGATGTTATTCTTGCATCTGCAGCCCTCATTTTCAGAGAAAAATAAAGGATTATAAATAGAAATCTTATGCCATTCATTTATTATTGTTTTTAATATGAAATATTGCCACTGTCGAAAAAAATAAGAATTCTTCAGGTAAATTGCTTTTCTTTACAAGAAAAAGAATTTGTAGTTTTTTTTTGTTTTTTTTTGTTAAGTCAACATCTCGCACTTGAAAGAGATGACCTTCGTAACTTTCCTATTTAAAGAATAATTCATTGAAAAATTGCAAAATGGTAATTGTTTTTTTATTTTTTTATTTTTAATTTCTTTTAAAAATAAAAATTTTAAAAAAAAAATTAAAAAAATTATAAATTATAAACGAAAACTAGGGTATTTGGTGGATATAGTCCAACCATTTATCGAACAAGATTTTGGTAAGGTTCAACCAAGGATGTTTTACAAAAATAAAATCTATAAATGAAACTTCACCGTTAAAATTTTAATGTGCAAAACCCAAAATGGCTTGAATTATAACACCACCAGCTTAACTCTCACAGAATTACTTACATAATTAAAAACTGTAATTAAAAACTATTCATAAATGTACAAAAAGGCAAAAGTTCCAGAAAGTCAAATGACCCAACCATAAATAACAACTAATAACTCAGTAAGAAACAATGAAAAAAGAAAAAAGATGTTTACTCTAACCTCTTGGAATTTTATAATAATAAAAACTATTTCTAGCAATGATGATATACCATAAAAAATTAAAATAAAAAAATAAAATAAAGTTTACCTATTGCTGTTTTTTAAAAATATTCCTTAAATGTTATTACGATTATTTTTGCAACTTTTTGATTTGGAGCAATCAATACACTGAATGAACTTTTTTTCTTCATTTTTTGTATGCAGAAAAAATTATTTTTTACAATAAAAAAAATCAAACCTAATTTTCCAGCAAACACCCTAAAAGTTTAATTTAATTCTGATTTTATTGTCTTTATAAATACTAAAGCTTATTGTGTTTATTTACAGTCAATACAATTTTATAAGTTTACGTAATATTCTTTTCCCTCATCTAAGGATGAGTAGTTAGAGATCCACCAAAGATTAACAAGCTAAAATGTGATCTTTGTAACAAGTGTTCGAGTGAAATCGATCTGATTTGAAATTGGGTCAATGTATATCTGCATCTGACTTGCAACTCAAGATTACTACTTAACTTTATCTCACTCAGAGGAGAACGCAGCAATCCTAACTATGTCCAAAACAACTATTTTCAGTATTGCATTTGTGTTTCTTATTTCGGTACTACCTCCAGCTTCACCTCAGTGCTCGTGTCCGGACTCCGAATGGCTGTTTGCATCACCTAACGTTACGGAAAGCAATGACTATGACAACGAAACCCTTCCATCAGACCTTGCGGGTGACCAAGAACCCGAACAGGTGATTACAGATTTTCGACTGCCAACTTCTTTGATTCCAATTCACTATGACTTGGAACTACAACCATACTTAACTCATTTTCCTAATTTCACATTTGATGGTCAAATTGTCATTTGGTGCGAATGCACAGAAGTAACCGACCAGATAATTCTGCATTCACGAAGTTTGGATATCAATAACATCGATCTGATAATGCTTGACGGCGGCCAAGCACCGAATATTAGTAACATCACTACTGATTTCTTACGAGACTTTTTAATTATCGATTTATCGGAAGATTTGAATGTCAGTGCAGTGTACGGAATTGAAATTTCCTTCAAAGGTTTGCTCAGAAGACAACCGTTTAAAGATTTTGTAGTTGCGCGTTACCGGACAGAAAACGATACGAGGTAATTGTAATTTTTTTACGTATAATTTGTTAGTAAGTCTCTTTGTTACTATTAGATATGTGGCAGTTACTCAATTCGAGCCTATAAGTGCAAGAACGACTTTTCCTTGCTTCGATGAACCGCATCTGAAAGCGACGTTCAATATCACAGTAGTAAGATTGTACAACATGACATCGCTCTCCAACATGCCATTGTTGGAATCGGAACCAAGGTTATCCTCATTTCGATAAATATGCTGTAACTGTAACCTATCATTGATACATTGAGCTAGATGTGATAGCAAAAAAACCGTACTTTTTTAGAAAAAAATTGTAATTTCATATTTTTTATGAAGAAATCAATTTAAATGTCTGCTCCAGGAATGAAAATATAATTTTGTTACCAAAAAATTCATATCTCTCATAAATCTACTTCAGCTACATGAGCTGTTTATTTACCTTACTTTTTTTTCTTTAATTTTTAAGCATTTTTGAGATATGGTGGATGAATGAGACAAACTATTTATTTAATCAATTTTATCTTTCAGAGATGACATTTGGTTTGCTGATCATTTCGAAAAGTCACCAGTAATGTCCACTTACATTGTTGCCGTTGCTGTAACTGATTTTGATTTCGTAGAAGAACAAGTTGGAAATATAACAGTTAGATATTCACAATTTTTTTCTTTAAATCCTTTATTAAAAATTTTTTTCTTTCAATGAATTTCAGGTTAGGGTCTGGGTAAGACGTGATGTACTAAATGGAACTGACTTAGCAATATCAACGATAGGATCTTTAATAACTTACATGGAAGAATATTTGGATATTCCTTACTCGTTACCAAAATTAGGTATGATTACTTCCATAACTGCCTTATGATACAGATACACTCCAAGAAAAATCAGATTGGGAGCGTCCACAAATTACGTCACGCTGCCCAAGCAAAGGTCTCTTTTGAAGATCATGACGGTGAGGTCCATGAAGGAGGTAGCGGGTTGAAGGAAAACGTGATGTTTTCATTGCTTTAGGGGAATTCCTTAGTAGACAACCTGATTAATGTAGTTTTGTACTCTAACACAGTAGGAAAATAGAGTATTTTGAAACCAGAACTAATGATTTACCATCTATTCTAATTTGTTAAGAAATTATTTTTGTTTTTTTGGGAGATACCCCTAATTATCGTGACGAACAGACCCCTTAGGGGGTAAGGGGTTGCCCAAAACGTGATCCTAGCGTGTCAGAAAGTAGGTAGGGTCCAAAAAAGTCACTTTTTAGCGTGACGTAATTTATGGATGCTCCCATTTTTAAAAATTTACAATAATGATTATTGTAAATTTTTGTAAATCTGATTTTTCTTGCAATGATGGAAGCGTAGTAAAGAAAATTCCTCACTTTCCAATTCCCAGAAGCTCTTTTCTTTTGCTTCCAACCTCGAAATTAACCTGTCTAATTTATCCTTTCAATGTGATTTGCTTGTCACAGATATTGTTGGCATCCCCAACGTTAATTACGGCGCTATGGAGAATTGGGGATTAATAACATTTGATGAAAAGAACCTTTTATACTTTGACGATCGATCAAACCCACCGCAAAGACATTTCACGGTTACATCTTTCTTAGCTCACGAAGTTGCCCATCAGGTTTTAAATCAATACTCAGTTTTTACAAGTAACTTTTAACTAAACTTCTCCTTAGTGGTTTGGCAACTTAGTCACAATGGAATGGTGGAATGACATTTGGCTCAATGAAGGATTAAGCACTTACTTTGCAGATGAAATGTACACTCACGTTATTAAAGAACACGTAGAAGGGGTATAATCATATGTTTGTATAATCATTCAAATACTTCAATCTCGTGTTTTTCAGTTCGAGTTTTACAACACATATCGTTTTTTCGAAGTTGCTCATATGGAAACTGATTATCGATCACATGCAGTGTCTTTTGGTTTTATCTCTGAAGAAGACATCAGATCTAAGATTTTTACAAGGATAACGTATGTGAAAGGTGCCATTATAATTCGAATGATGGAAAAGCTTGGAGGTGCAAAAGTGTTACAAAAAGGATTGAAGGTTTTGATCAATTGTGAAATTAAAGAATGAGAAAAGTAAATAAAGATTTTTTCTTTGTTCAGAATTACTTGCGGTCGAACTTGTATGGAACTGTTAATCGATATGATCTTTGGAATTTTATTTCTGAAGTAAAGGCAAAGTCACTTAGTAATGAAGTTAATTTGTATTATGTAATTTGATTTTATAAATTTAAGGAATTGGCAGCTGTAAATATTGACAATATAAATGTCCAAGAAATAATGGATTCTTGGGTATTGCAACAAGGACTCCCAATTGTAACTGTAACTCGAAATTACGTCAACAATACAGCGTTTGTCAGACAGAAGGTGTTCCAGGATAGAAAATCTCAAATCAATTTCAAGTAATAAGTTAACATTTATCCATTTATCTATTAATCGTATAAAATATTAACAGATTGTACATCATAACTTTTTATTTAGTAAAGACAATAAATGGGCAATTCCTCTCATGTTCACTACAAAATCCATGAATTCATTTGATGTTGATGCCAAAAAGTGGATGCATCATGAGGGTAAATAGAATTAGTACAAGTTACTATATATAAATAAAGTTTATCTACAGATTACGTTCAGCTTACGAGTTCTGATGGGATTCCTTCAAACGACGAATGGATTATTTTCAATCCATCTTTACATGGGTATTACTTAGTGAACTACGATACCAAAAATTGGAAACTTCTTCTAAATCAATTAATAACAGATCACACTGTAAGTAATAACTCAAATATATACATCGAAGTCTCAAACAATATTCAAATTTTAGAAACTGCCACTTGTGGTTCGAATGCATTTAGTTCAATCATTGCAGATACTAAAAGAGTAAAAGTGTTAGCCTCAAAATAAAACCATCCAATATTCACTTTATCCTTATTCTTTGAGTAGGAATGATCTTGTGCCTCATCACTTAGCATATTCTGTATTGGAATACATTAGGAATGAAAGAAATGACCAAATTCTCTCTAATGGACTTCAAGCACTGTCGGATTTGTACCGAATATTTAAACCTACTCAATATCTTCACTTGTTCCGGGTTTGTTTACTTCGCTTGTTCGTTACAAATTAAACTATATACGTATTGTACTTACATAGAAATATTTGCTGCATGTTATTTTCCCCATTTGGAAACACGTGAAATCATCATCATACGAAACACCATCGTAAAAAAATTTTCTTTTCTTAGGGAGCCGCCATGTTGGATTTTTCTACCAATTATTAAAACAGAAGCATATTAAATTTTATACTTCATTTACTTTTAAAAAAGCAATAAAATGAATTTTTTTATTTAAACTACAACGGGAAATTTTTAGAAATCCAAAATGGCGAGTCCCCTATCACCCTAAAAATTGCTAATTGTATTTTAAATATGTTTTTTTTAGGTATGTAGAACACATAACTTACAAATTAGCTTGCACAGGAGGCGTTAAAGACTGCACTGAAGAAGTTGAAAAGAAATTATACTCTTTGATCAGTCAGAGTAATGAAGACAAGAAAAATAGGTTTGGATTGAAAAATAAAATCAATTTCTTAGCTAAAAAAAATCTAAAATAAATTTGAATTCACCAGGCAACGGATTGTTGATGAAAGTACAATGTGTGCTCTAATACGAGACGTGAGTGTAGAAAAATGGGAAGAATTATGGGCGTTAAGAAATAATTTATCCGAGAGCTTAGGTTATAGAACTATAGTTTTCAAAAGCTTTTCTTGCACTGAAAATCCTTACCTCTTACAAAGGTTAGTGGATGACGAATGTGCCAATCTCTTTATATATTCATTTATTCATTATAATTCTGAATCAGATTATTAAGCATTGCTGTTGATATGGAATACAAAGATATCTTCCTGTCAGATCGATTTACCATTTTAGTAAATGGTATTTATAACAATTTTTTCAGTCGACAACTTATATTGAAAATTTTTAAAGAGAATTTAGTCGAGATTGCAAAATGGTAAATTTTTACAATTTCTCAAGTTTTTGTTGGTAAACATTTTTGTTACATTTTTTTTCTTTTTTTTTTGAAAAGGGGTAATGTAGATGTTTTAATTCAAGCATTTTTTTATACTGCTGTTACGGATGAAGATGTTGATGAGGTTATATTTTTATGAAATTAACATTTGTGGTGTTTGGGAAAATATTTATGCTTTGAAATTACAGATTGTGGCAATTTTGTCATGTATTCCTCAGAAGTATGTCGAAGAAAAGGAGGATGAATACCGGAAACTCGTAAATAGTACTCAAGCAGAAATGGAACAACGAAGACACACAATATCTGTCAATTATAACTGGCTAAAGCGTGCCACTGAAAATTTGCCAATAATCAATCAATATGAAAATAACAAGGCATAGAAATTCAAGATTAAAAAAAAAATATTTAAATTTGAAATTTTTTCTTTAGAGAAGCAGTAGTGATACTCAGGTACAGAGAAAGTTCGAAGAATCATCACGCAATACAAAACTATAATGCCATAGAATGTAAAGCTATGTTTTTGTATTTTTACGTGCTATGACAATACAAATGTATTGTATTGTGACAAATAAAATCCAAAGTCAACTTTATTTTTTCCCATGTACTTGCATTATTTCTTTAATTAGACTAGAAAATTAAGTTCTTTGGGGGTATAAATGCAATCTTGAACTCTTGTTCTATATAATACTACATATTCCTTAAATTATTCAACATGTTGGAACTTTTTACATTTTCTTTTGTGTAAAAACCCGCAAGTCTGTTTGACTTTCTTACCCATAGAGTACAAAATCTAATTTACAAAAAGCACTTCCTCGATTATTTCATGGCTAAATTTTCACGAACTTGCTATCTTTCAGCTGGTGCCGGCAGACTAGTGGTTAGTGTGCTCACCACTGAACTTTAGTGTTAGTGTTACGGGTTCAAAGCTGGTTAGGGTCAGCGAATTTCTTCAGTAAGAAAGATGTTGATATTTCTTTGAAAGGAAATTATAGTTATTAGATTAAGTATTCTACTTAGAAAACAGAAAATACAGAGCGTCGAGTAGTATCAAAAATAGCATCGGAAAATTAGAGGAAAAAAACAAAAATTATTTAAAATCATTTGCTATTATATTATTGTAATAAAAATTATTTAAAGATGATTTGCTATTATACAACTATACCTACTACTATAGTTTTTTAATTCAGTCATGCTTCCTCATATTTGCATTTTTTTTTTCTAATTCTACTTTTATGGTGTCTCCTAACCCAATTGGATTTTCCCTTCATACAGTATGTCTTCTGGATCCTCATCACATTTACACTTCCACAAACATTTAAATTTAGTTCATTTGTTGAAGCTATAGCAGTAATTTGCAGTCAGTATTTATTTAACTCTGGTAACATTCTTCAGTGTTTTTACAGATTTATCAATTTAAGGTGTCCAAAAAAAGTCTGGTCCTCCACAATTACTTAAAGAAATGTTTTTGAGGAAAACCATACTTTCCTAAACAGCCTAAGTTTTGTTCTCTGCAAACTCTTTAGTAATACAAACAGAAATCTAATAAAATTATTATAAACCCTATAATACCTCACAGCCCTTGAAAAATAAAGATAAAACTCTTTAGTGATAACCGAAGTGGACCTTATCTGAAATTTAATTCCTCAATTTTTTTAAACCATCTTTTCATTGATAATTCAAGTTTATTAAGAAAATTTCATAACAGCTTTGAGAATGGAGCTCTGTTTTGTTCTTGCTGCATTGTTGTCAACATTAACTCTTTGTGCCGCCCAATGTGCATGTCCCGACTCAGAATGGCTATTCAACTCATCCGTTACGGAAACTGCAAGTGTACCATCGTTGATAAACGCAGTAAAGGATATAAAGAATTTTCGACTTCCAACTGCTTTAATTCCATTCCATTACGACCTACAACTGCATCCACACATGACATATCCTAATTACCATTACTTCGGAAAAGTTACAATTTGGTTTGAATGTGTAGAAGTAACAAATCAAATAATTTTGCATTTAAGAAGCGCAAAAGCAAAGTTTATTAACGTAGTAGAGGAAAATGGTGACCAAGGTCCAAACGTTACAAACGTTCACAGTGATGCATACCGAGAGTTTTTAATCGTCGATTTATCTGAGAATTTAGCTGCCAGTGAAGTTTATGGCATCCAAATATCATTTAGCGGTAAATTAGGAACCTATTTACCATCAAGTGGTTTTGTCTATTCTAAATACACGAGCAATGGGGAAATAAGGTAAAATTTTAAATGCCTTTTGATGGACAGTAATTTTTCTTTTATTTTCTTCTTCTTTTTTTGTAGAAGTGTAGCATATACTCATTTTGAGCCTACAAAAGCAAGATCCGTATTTCCTTGTTTTGATGAACCTCAATTGAAGGCAACATTCAATATCACAGTGATTAAAACTGTTAACACGACAGCTTTAGCTAACATGCCCCTGCTTTACTCTGATCAAATGTAATGCAGCAATAGAGATAAGCGATAAAATCAAATTAATCAATTGCAGCAACAAAACTTAATCTTTTTAAGTTAAATTAATTTAACCTATTATTGAATTCAGAGATAACCATTGGGTTGCTGATCATTTTGCCAAATCGCCCAAGATGTCTACATACTTAGTTGCTATTGCAATATCCGATTTCGACTACATTGAACTAAAAGCAGGAGATACTCAAGTAAATCGTTTAAAAGACTTAATTATAATTGTAACAATCGTAAACATATTACATTATTATTTCTAGGTTAGAATCTGGACAAGACCCGATGTAATAAACAAGACAGAAGTTGCAGCATCTAAAATACCATTCTTGCTGAAGTATATGGAAGATTATACAGAAATTCCTTATTCTTTACCAAAATTAGGTATCAATTAAATAATATTTCGTCAAACGTAAAAACTTTCTTATAAAATGAAACTTGACCTGCCATATTGGATTTTTTTTTTTTTTTTTTTTTTTTTTGCCGTCTTAAGTTTCGATTTACAAAACAAATTGCTGAATTGTTACATTGTAGATATCATTGGCATTCCGGGCTCAGATACCAGTGCCATGGAACACTGGGGTTTGATGCGATTTGGCGAAAATGGTTTATTGTACACCGAGAATACATCTTATACAAAAGAACATGTTATAAGTATATTGGCACACGAAATTGCACACCAGGTTCGATTTAACTTTTACTTTTGATAACATTGACTAATACTTCTTTAATCAGTGGTTTGGAAACTTGGTTACCATGAAATGGTGGAATGACCTTTGGTTAAAAGAGGGTCTCAGTACCTACTTTGCTCGAGAAATGTATAAGGAAATTTTCCCAGAATTCAATTCACAAGTAAGCAATCATTATTTTTTTTTGTTTTGTTAACAAAAATTTATTTTCGTTTTTTTTTTTTTTAAAGAATAGCATGGACTTTGTGTATAACTTTTTCCAAATTGTTAGTGCAGAAAGGACCTCTTCATCGCATGCAGTTTGTATGAATTCCTTAGAATTGAGTCCTCGAGAAATTCAATCCAACATTTTTTCAAGAACAACTTACTTAAAAGGTGCAATACTTATTTACATGATGGAAAAGCTCGGAGGAAAAGAAGTGCTAAAGAGAGGATTAAAGGTTTAGAGTTAAAATTTCAAGAGATTAAGTAAATTGACCGTTTGGACCTCTTTAGAACTATTTGCAAGCGCATAAGTATGGAAATACGGATCGAAATGATCTTTGGTACCACATTTCTCAAGTAAGAAAATTTATCGCATTTATTCGATTAAACGCCGGGGCGTTAATTATCATAAATTTTTATTAATCCAATTTTTTGGCTGTGTAATATGAGTGGCATTTACTTTAATAAAAATGCAGCTTCATGATGTAATTTAACAAACTATTTCAGGAATTAGACACGTCTGATCCAGAAACTATAAATGTGACAGAAATAATGGATCCTTGGGTTTTACAACAAGGGATTCCAATAGTGACCATTACTCGACAATATCCA
>JAQIXT010002234.1:0-11644 GCA_034700445.1 Stenotaenia linearis | reverse complement strand
CATTTTGGGATTCGACATTTTAGAATTCGACATTATGGGTTTCGACATTATGGGTTTCGACATTATGTCGATCACCACATTCATCTGCTTCGAACAAAGAAATTTGGTCCTTAAACGTTGAATAAACCTACATTTTAACTATTGAAAAAATTTATGGTTGGGAATATAAAGTCGTAAAACCATTATGGCTTAATCTTAGAAAAACTTTATCTGTATTCAGAGCACTTTCTAATTAGATTTCATTTATTTTTTTACCTTTACATTCCTTAAGGACTTACCTAGCATTTTCATTGAATTTAATTTTCTTCGTACAGCAACAAAAAAAACATTAAAAAAAAAAGAAAAAAAAAGTAAAAGTCCTATTTAGAGCTTCTATTCTTCAGATTTGTATTACATCTGAAAGAATGAAAGGAAACATTAAGAACAGTAGTCACATTTTTTCCTTATAGCATTTATCATTCTGAAACATTGTTAAATCAATTTTTTATAACTTTTTTCATTCTTTTAGTATTGCCCCGTTTTTAATTTTTTTTGGCAATTAAAACCTTCCGCTTGAGCTCTAATCCGTGATGATTACCACTTAGATACCAAACTTGATGATCTGTCCCAGATGAATTCGAGATTAAATTCAGAACAAAGACTCATTTATCTGAAAAAAAAACTTTCAATTAATATTAACCCAAAATCATTTCACTTTTCACTCTTTTCTCTTAATCTCCTACATAACTCTTTAATAACATCTTCCTGCCGACTTAAAATCCTTAATTGGAATATAAAGCTATGAAAACTTACATAACTTTAATCGTTTTATTACTCTAACTTAATCGCGGCTTTAAATTTGTAAAGAAATTCTACTTTTATTTAAATTTTCAAGCATATCTCTCAACATCTTATGCAAATATGAATTTATTTTTATCTAAAACAAATCCCACATACTAATTAAACTGAAAAAAAAAGTTTAGGGTCAAGAACTCCCTTATATTTGCTTTTTTAACTGGTTTTTCCCTCCCAAAGTATAAGCACGGAATGCCAAATCTCCAACAAAACAAAAATATAAAATACTCATTTACACCTAAATTTTACTCATTTGAATCAACACTTATAAACAATTTTTTTCCCATTCATCTCATAAATCGTCTCTTACTCTAGTAAGTAAACTTTTCTTACATAAACCTTCAAAAGTATTTACAAACCGTTTCATTCGAGGTTAAACACTATAAAGCACACCCTTACAGTCTCATCCTTGACCCATTTTGTCCAAAATATGAAGATCATTTGATTAAAAAAAAAAAAAAAAAAAAAAAAAAAAAGAGTTCGTGAGGACAAAGACAAACTAATCACACAACAAGACAATTCACAATAAGTTTTAACTCATTTCGTGGTTCATTTAAGGTCTCGCCTTAAATGAAGTGATGCAATAAATATTCAACGTCAGGACGACACAAATTGTTCACGAAGTTCCCCCAACGTTGGCTTCGCTACTGGGCTCAACGAGTCGTCAATCAAGGAATACATAGGCAAAATCACGAAAGACACTGACCTCCTTTTTTCGTTTCTACATACAAAGCTATTAATCCACCTTTTAGCACTGAGAAATGGGTAGAAGACAGTTCTTTCATCATAAGGGAAAGTACATTTACAACCTTGTAACACCACAAGAGCTCTAAAATGTTTTCCTACTAAATCACCTGCCAATTTAATATTTATAATATTACAAAATTTTTTTTAGTGTTCAAGGCAATAGGGGATCCACCAGGTTGGATTTTTTCCCCATAGGAACCAATGTTAATTTAATTCCTAAATATATTTGATTAAAGTTTGAATTTTTTATTGATTTTTTAAAAAATAAATGAAGTATAAAACTTAACTTCTGTTTTTTCAATTTTTTTCTGTTTATATAAACTGTTTTGTAAAACCTATATTCAAAACTGGAAAAAGTTAATTTATTTAAAAATTCGCCGATCATATCTTTCTATTTACAAACAATAAGGAAAGTATAAGAATTAACTGAGTAATTTAGGAATTAAGTTAACGTCGGTTCCTATGGGAAGAAATCCAACATGGCAGGAGGTCCCCTATCGCCTTAACAAACTTCCTACAATGCAAATTAATTAGTTCCGCAAGATATAGTTAATCATTTTAATACAATTGAGAGTAAACAGAATATTTCTGGGAGAAAAATTTAGCTTTAATACCTTAAGAAATGCATTCTTAATACTAAAACAAACGACTAGCCTTCTTTATTTTTTTTTAGATTTAGGTTTAGGCCTACTTGAATTTGCATTGTTTATTATTAGATTGGAAATGTAGGTAGTACAATCTGAGTTTTGAATGTTGAATAAAAGAGAAATTAATAGAATTATTACATAACCTTTCTGATTCAAAGAAATCAACCTCCTCAACAGGATATACACATCTTAATCTACGTCATTCAACACGTTCATATGGAACATCAGATGACGCAACGTGAAAACATAAAAATAAAAAATGTTCGACTGTACATAGTAGTGTGATATCTGACGATCAGAATGATAATCAGAAAAGCAAACTTATCTGACCTATTTGTATACATCATGCACAGAAGAAAGTCTAGGTCAAATTTCTACCTATCAACACCTGCTGAGACTTTTATGACGTTCGAGACGCCAAGAAAACTAGCAAAATTTTACACAGTTAAATTAAAATTGCAAAAAATCGTGGAATTTGTATTAAAATATTTTTTTCCAATTTTACTGACTAACCCTATTATTTGAATTCGATTTTTTTTTTCATTTCAAGGAATTTTTATTTTTAACACCCGCCCATAGATTTGTGAGCCTTTTCCTGTGCAGCGACCCCAGCAGGAAAAAATTGACAGTGGACAAATGTTGAGCAAAAAGAAAAATTTACAATTCAATGACCCATAATTTAATCATGTAAATCAATTAAGGCTTTAATCGCAAGTGAAATCCAACTCATCATCTGAGCAAGACACAAATTCAAGCAAAGGAATTACAAAGAAGAAAAGTAAAAAAAAAGTCTAAGTGTGTCATCATTATTCAAGCTTAGCATCGTATTTAAAGAGAGAAAGCGAGTCAACATGAGGTTCTTATGGTCAATGAATCTACCGAGGTATTAACTGACCACTTTAGGTTATCAACCCTTTCAATCAGCACATCATAGAAGCGCTTTGTACTCCACCTTTGCTCCGGGCATGTCGATCACCTCCCTCACAAAACTAGAAAGTATGAGTCAAAATAAATAAAAAAATTATGAAATTTCTACTGACATTTAACCATTAACGAATGGAATTTGGGAATTCCCACTGGGCGAAGTTGTTGTGATGTTTGAGCGGATCTTTATGTCTATCCGGGATGAAAGTGTAAGATAAAGTGCAACTAAAGGGATATTGTGGTTTTTTTTGCGTCTGCGTGGTTCATATTTTGCTTATTTGACTCACGTTTTCTGCATTGGACTACAAATGACATAATTTTAGTCATAATACGTGAAATTATGATTAAACAAACCCAAATTCTGTGCGTTTTTCACTTTAAAGTTGTGTTGCCAGACTTTCAATGACAAAAATGTGGACAAATTACATAAAGTCTACAAATGGTAGAAAATAATAACAATAATTTTGTTGAAAGCCTTCAATAACATTCTTGCATTCATTAGGCTCATGTAAATTCCCAATTCTAATTTCCCTTCTCACCATCTTCAAGGATCTTAATTCAAATGGGAGTTAAGTAACTCCCTTAGATTAAAAAAGTGTCCTTTACCAAGGTTATCGACGATAGACAGCAATAAATCAAACGTGACCAAATTTTTGTCCCCACCCTCATCATATTTTTTAAAAAAAATTTCCCCTTTCCCCCCTCATTTGATATTTTTTTAATAAAATAATTAAATTATTTTATTTTTAAATTTTTTTTTATAGTCCAACAATATTTATCAGAAATGAAGAGCCAAAAAGAGATAAGCAACGGGACAACTGGGTTCTCGTTGGCCTTCGGGGGAGAATGGTCACGTCACTGGATGGGGGGAAGTAGGCCACGCGGGCCCACCAAGCAGAGAGGAGGAGCTCAAGCCACAAAACGAGCTCACTCGACGACTTGGCGTTCAGTAGCCACGTGGACTCCGTGCAAAAGTGAGATAACTAAGCAGAAGAGAGAAAACATTACTCTGGGAAAACAACAAATGACTTCGACGAAACCAACGACGTGATAAATTTGCACCAGGTAAAACCCTTTTAGGCGTAGACTTAAAATAGACTTGGAACAAGAAAAAAAAATCGAATCGTGAGGATTTGAAATTGATGCTCGAGGGAAAGAAAGGACAAGTAAAATCCGATTTTACTCGCCCGCAGGAACTATAAGCTCCACCTGGATGCAACTTTCCCTTCCAATTACTCGTTCTTGTCATGTATACATAACTGTAAGTGAGGAAGATCCCCCTTTGGAAAAAACGAGCGACCTTTGGTGTGGTTTTGCATATGCATTAAGTGAGGAGGTATATAAAGACTCGACTTAACGACATCTCAGCATCTCCTCGACTGACTTCGACAGAAAAGGCACAAACCAAGTAAGTTCGTTTTAATTATATAATTTAATTAATTTAATTTAATTAATTGAGTATTAACAAGTGTTAAAAAAATTCTCTCGTTTGACCTTGTTGGGATGCATCGGTTATAAAATAAAAACATTTGAATTTAAACGACTCTTCTGCCTAGCAATTGCAACCTTCGTTCTTTGTAGGTAGTAAATGACGTTGAGGCATTCCACACAAAGGGTTTTTGTATTTTTATGTCATTCATGCCGAGTCACGGCCGATCAGAGTGGTTTCGTGTTGAGATGGAACGTGTAATTCTATGGGAAGGTGCTTTCGCTTCGTTTTTGAATAGAAGAAGTGGGAAATCACGCGAATTGCCAATTGACGTCTAAAATGACCTCGGATCCTTACAGGATCTTCAATCCGTGACTTGCAGCTGTAAATCGAGTCGTTTGGTGGACTGTATTGGAAGGAAACTCAATTTCCGCGGGTTCACGGGTGTAATTACAACGGATTAGTTTGCAATTAGGGTAATTGAAGGTCTCGGTTGTCAATCAGATGATTATATAAGCTTATCACCGGGCTCTTCCTCAATTACGAAGCTTCTCTCGAGTTTTTCACACATTTGCAATTTAAATCTTCAATTTCTAATGAGATTGAAAGGGAATGATGTTCCAGTAAGATCAAGACGTTCTTCTTAGGAAGAAATGTCACCTATTGGCTATTCCTGTCATGAATAAGGGTCAATGCTGACCTTATACCCTGCACCCGAATATCTAATTAATAATAAAACTTCATTTACTATTATTTTACTGACCTTCAACTTCGAAGTTTTCGAAGAGTCTAGTGTCAATGTCTGACATAATGATCTCTTTGGACGACCTGCTTTCCGACGCCTACGCATGCGCAAGGTTTTGGGAGACTCGAGTAAATAGAAAACTCTTTCCGTGTATATACGTTAAAGAGTTGGATTCTCAGCCTCGGTTAGTAACTAATAACTAAACAAACGGGGTTTAATTATAAAAAGCCTTCAGATATTCACAACAAACTCTGAAAGTTCTCCGGAAGGAGGTCAACCCGATACTCACATAGTAAACGGTTTCCTTTAATTTGTACCTTGACCTATATTGCTCATGCTCAATCCAATGAATGACGTCAAATACATACTACCATTTTTGTATTTTTGGGAAGAATGAATTACCATGTTATGTAAAAATGGAAATTTTACAATTCTTAGTGTCTTTCGGTCACTCAAAATGATTTTAATTGCTATTTCAGGTACAAAATGTTACAACTGCCCATAATCAACTGGTTGATTCTGTTATTAAACGCGCCGTCCATCTTCTCACACCCATCTTTGGTGGAAAACGATTTTTTCCACGATTCTGAATCAGGTAAGAAAAATTTAAAATTTAGATTAATTTATTTTATTACTCATAATATATCATCAAGATATACATTTTAAAAATTCCATTTTAAAATTCCATTTCACAAATAAACAACTGAATTAGGTCTACAAACAGTTCACTCAACTTCTCCGCCTTTCTTTTTATTTTTATATAAAATAAAAAATTACAAAAGAAAAATTTTCTTTTCTATCGCAATAGAATATTTAAAAAGTATTTTCATAGCTTAAAAATAGGCCTAATTCCGGTTTTAAGCCTGCATGCTTGAATGGGCAATGATTTCACTTGTGGGCTAATCTAGTTGCCTTATCAATACTGAGCCTTATAAGGTAAACAACGAAATCGGGGTTTAATTACACGTGTTTCATATTATGCAAGTATTTTGTACAAGAAATGAATGCTAAATTAGATCCATTTTTGCGGTAGGCAATGCTAATTCATTAAGATTAACCTGAGCCACATGTCGGCGTAAAAATTATTTCGCACCTGTAAGTCAGGTAAAGGCATCAACCTACCACATAACCTTGACAGAGATCAGTCGCCAAACCAATGACCTTCAGACGTCGGTTGCTCTTAGCAACTGCCTCCCTCTGACATTTAGAACTATTAAATTATAACTATTGTTCACATTGGGTATTTAAAACAAAAATATGTCATTTGTTATTGTTTTTTTTTAATAGTTCTTTCTCGACACGTGCGACAAGCAAGCTGCAACCAAGCCGATAGGTTTCGAACTGTGGACGGATCGTGTAATAACTTGAAAAACACACAATGGGGCAAATCCAGAACACCGTACAACAGATTCCTGCCAGCTCATTACCGGGACGGTGAGTTCAACCTTAGCCAAATACACAAACATGCACTTGAATTGTATTCCGAACGATTTCACGGTCAATTTTCAAGTCGTTTGACTTGAAATGAAACATAACAGTTATCCACCACGAACGACGCGTTGCCCTGATTTCTCTAATTACGTAATGTAATACCGTAACATTACCAGGCAAATTAAATCTTCAAGTGACATTGTCCTGTGAGTGAAAGAGACAAAGCAACTTCACGATTCGTGATTTTCTCTCTCCATCGCTCAACTGGACATAAATAAAACTTAAAAAAAAAAATAAACGTGAAAACAAAAATCTCAATTTGAAATGCCCAAAGTAGGTCATCAACTGAAAAGAAAGTTTAACACGATAATGTACTTTAATTAGAGCTTTAAACCTATCATTTGCATACTAATTAAACGCTTTTAAAAATCGGTTTTATTCAATTATAAATATGCAAATAAAAAGTCGTGACTGTTATTTCAGGAAGAGATTCTCCGAGTAGAAAACGAGATGGAAATGAATTACCAAATGCAAGAGACATGACGGTACGTCTCACCCCGGATCTTCCCATAGAAAACGCTACCCTTTCGCACATGTTTATGATGTGGGGCCAGTTTGTCGGACACGACGTCACAAACAAGCCGCGAGCTATTGGTAAGCAGAAAACGGGTCGGATGTCACTGGAACTCTCCACACGCGAACCCGGAAGAAGGAAAAATGTCCTTAATTCTTGTTAAACTTTAATTTGTTTTTGTTTTTATCGTTTCTTTTCTTGTTTTCAAAACTTATTCGAATCAAAACAAGCATTTGACGTGAAAAAATTCAATTTTTTCTCCCTTTTAGCTCGAGGTCCAGACAGAACGGAAATAAAGTGTTGCGAAACCCCGAGAAATCAATGGCCAGATAATTGTTTCCCCGTCATGTTTCCACCCTTCGATCCCTTTTACTCGCGGTTCAATAAAAGCTGCATGGAATTCACGCGATCAACGCCTTTTACGGGACAAGGATTCCCATCAAGTGAAAGAGAAAGACCTAAATAAAATGATCGAATTCTATTTATATCTTTCAATCTATCTAGATCAAAGACAACAAACTAATGGTAATACCGGTTTCATTGATGCATCCACTGTTTATGGGTCTACTGCAACCAGGGCAAAATTATTGAGGACTTTTCAAAATGGTATGACACGAGATACACTTATTTTTAGAGTTATTGTCACAGTACAATTTCCTCCTGCGGTTCACGACTTGCCATTGACTGACAATGTTGCAATCTTCTTCCTTACAAGGACTTTACTTCCTGTTAACTACAATTAGAAGGCCGAGGACAAAGGCGTGGGTGTTCGCTTTAATAAATGGGCGTGGTTGGCAATGCAAAGAATACAGTATTAGTTGTTGGTAGTTTAAACACATGTGTACACACAGAAAAAGTAGTTAAGAGATTCAGGTCAATTTTTTTCTGTTTTATCCACAAAGTTTGGATTGATTGAATTTGGTTGTGGAAAATATACTTGAACCTGATTTTCTAGTTCGGTGCGTGGGGAAAACCATTTTAGGAAATAGCTTTAAAGTCCCGTTAATACGCGGGTTTGGTAATTATTTAACAAAATCAATTTACAAAAATTTACAGTAATTAAATTTGTTAAATTTGTTAATTTTATAAAGTTTTTTTTTTTTCAATAAATTTAATTAATGTATACTAGCGGGTGCCCTTTTGGAAACTCCACGGACAAAAATGAATTTAAAAACAAAAATTTCACTGTAAAATCAAATAATGAAACTAAATCATTTAGAAATTAAATGTACAAGAATTTATTACACCTAAAATATAATAAAACAAATAGGATTAAAGCCAAATTTGGTAAATATAAAGTCAAATGTTTCTTTTTTGATTGAAATTAGGCTGACTTAAAGACTGCTTTAATGAAATTATGTGTGTTAGGTTAAATATCACTTTAAACAGGAAATAATGTTGAAACTATTTGAAACTGCCGATAACCCTAGGCCATAATATAAAATCCCATTTGATTAGAAATTAAAATATTAAAAAAAATTATTTCGACTGCATTGGAATGCTCCGGAATTTTATCATCTTTAAAGCAAATATAAATGTTGAAATTCATATTTCAACATTCTGCTGGGGAAAATATGATATTATAAAGTTTTATTTATTTAAAGGTTTACTCAAATCAACACCTCAATTTGGTAAACATCTGCTACCAAAAAATGCAGCAGACTGCGGTCCAGTAGATGTCAAATGTTTCGAAGCTGGTAAGTTCGCACACATCTTTTATTGTATTGAAACTTTAGACATGAGAATTCGTCGAGAATGAGAATGAGGTAAAATAATTCAGGACGTGGCTTTAAAATTGATGAATCGAGAACAAAGTTTTAAAGGTATTGTATTCTGAGTGTGTCCAAATAACAAAAAAAGAAGAAAAAAAACCGAAAAATTCGAAAAATGTGAATTAATAAACAATAATTCAAAAAAGCATTTAAAAAAAAATAGAAATTACAGTCAATCGAATAAATCATGAGACAAAATGAGGTTTATTTACTTGTATTTCAGGCGATATCAGAGTCAACATGTTTCCTGGACTGGTTTCCATGCACACTTTATGGATGAGAGAGCATAACAGAATCGCCGGGATTCTTGGTCAACTTAACCCACATTGGGATGACGAACGAATATACCAAGTGAAAATAACAGACATATCAAAACAAATAAGATCCTAATAAATGTCTCTTTCAGGAAACAAGATTGATAGTCGGAGCCACGGTCCAGCACATAACCTTTAAAGAATATTTACCCAAGTTACTGGGCCCTATTCTCATCGATTGGTGGGGCTTGACTTTACAAGATCAAGGGTTTTATACCGGCTATAACCCGACTATCGATCCGAGAATAGCCAACGCTTTCTCATCAGCTGCTTTCCGTTATGGACACAGTTTAGTTCAAGCATCATTTAAAAGGTCCGATATTTGTTTTCGATTATACTGCAAAAAAAAAAAAAAAAAAAATTACAATAATTAAATTTATTTTGCCGGGAAGTTTTTTTTTTTTTTTTTTTTTTTTTTTTTTTTTTTTTTTTTTTTACAACAAATTTAATTATTGTCAATTTTTGTAAATCCATTCTTTTTATTGTTATTTGCAATTCAATATCGATAAATTTTTTTTAACTTCCAACAGATATACTGGTGAACACACGCCATTACCATCGCCTCTTCTAGGACAAGAATTTTTTAATAATTCAGCGTTTAATAAACCCGGTGAAGTCGATAGAATTTTGTTGGGGTTATTGAACGAGAGAATACGAGAAATGGACAATTTCTTCACGAGTCAAGTATATATTTTACAATTTTCATTTGAAATCAATAATTTTCCGGTCCCATTTTTCTCTTAGCTAACAAATCATCTGTTGGATGGTGGCGAAGGCTTTGGGGATGATTTAGTGGCCACAACAATTCAAAGAGGACGAGATCACGGCGTTCCGCCTTACAATGCGTGGAGGGAATTTTGTGGTTTACCGCGATTACGAAATTTTAACGATTTACGGGACATGATGTCTGAGGACAACATCAGATCGTTGGAGCAGTTTTATGGGTACTTAAAACCAGCTATCAATTTCTAATTAGTGCCTCGAGTTTCACTTGACCAAAATTTTTTCTTCTTCAGGAATGTTGATGACATTGAGTTATATCCAGCCGGATTAATTGAATGGCACGTTTTAGGAGGAATTATTGGTCCTACTTTTGCTTGTATAGTGGCTCAACAATTTCACAATTTACGAAATGGGGATCGGTTTTGGTATGAGAATGGAGGGAAGCAAGCGTCGTTTACCATGGGTAAGTAAGTGGTGTGGTGGAATGTCTATTTTGAGTGGATTGTGTGTAAATGTTGTCAATTAAGTGAAAGCCTAATGAGCTAGGTTTAAGTCACCTGAGGTGTTGTGGTCGCAGTGTGGGGAATGTTGAGAAATTGCATTTAAAGGAGTGATAACCCGTGTAGCGTGAAATGTTGCGGATACAGTTAAAATTAAGTTTTGACGGCTAAATCATGTTTCTGGTCAAAAATATTGGAATTGTCTTTTAAAGATGATAATGCAATACGTAACGTTACAAAAATCTTTTCAGGCGTTATTTACTGTATATTTATAGAAGTATATAACAAAATATAGTTTCAAACACATTTCAAAGGCATTACTGATGTACTGCCTACAAATCACTAATTTTGGAAAATGTTTCTGGTATGCTTCCCTGCTACTTGTGAATTGTTGAGGAATTGGTTTGTGGGAGAATTTTTGTTGTAATCGATCTTTTATTTACACTATTAAACCCATTATTATAACTATTGTCGGAATAATGGATCGATTTTCACTTAAAATGAGCTTTTAGGTGGGAGCATAAAGAACACAATTGACTCCATTTACTCTACAGCTTGGTCATTCTCATACAAATCGAATTATCCCCCAATTCACTGTTTAATCCCCCGGAGGGTTCACTACTTGCTCACAAGTGTACATCGCGATCTCTCAATACATTGTCAGATTATCGAACGCATTTAAACTTTAACGTAATTTTCTCAATGTTGCGCATACGTGTGGTCTTAAACCCTTGCAGATTTAAATTCAGCTCTTCAAGGGCTCTAATTTAAAGGGCAACAACACGTGGCTCCCTCTAAATGGATCTATACCACACAACGAAATTGTAATTGTAATTCCTAAATTACTAAGTTGTTAACTTTATTTCCTTAGAACAATTAAATGAAATCCGGGGTGTGACCCTCGCTAGAGTTGTTTGTGACAACACAGATCTCACGCGTACAATTCAACCAATGGCCTTACAACCTCCAATACGAAAGTAAGTTCTCTTTAAATCACATTCTAA
>JAQIXT010002233.1:0-11650 GCA_034700445.1 Stenotaenia linearis | reverse complement strand
ATATTCAATTATACTCTCTTCGCAACTGCGATTGCAAGTACGAATTGTATCGTTTAGAAAGAATTTCTCAAATTTAAGCAAATCTTCACTCATTTGTTGAGGCGAACTGCACTTTCTGAAATGTCTCTTACAATCGAGAAAGGGCAAACTACAAAGAAACTCAATTAAGACATTAAGTTTACTTAATTAACAGTATCATTATACCAAGACAAGTTGAGATCTTCAAGACTTTCTTCGATCGCATTTTCCAAGCACCTCCTATTCTCTTTTTTACTCACGCAAGGACGTTTTTCAGTGTTTAAATGAGAAAACTATTGAATTTTTCGCAAATTTGCATCAAATTTCAAATAGAACTTAAAAAGGAACAAACCTTCTTCATACCATATATTACGATGCTAACACTCAACTCAATTAGTTCACTATCGAATGGTATCTCGTAAGTTACTGACTTTAAGTCGTCGTAAAAGGCAATCTTTAAGGAAAACTATATTAAATCGATTCTTTGAAAATTCGATTAAATTACTAACGGCAGCTGCGGTTTCGCTTTGCGATTCATCGAAAAAAATTTTCGCTTCTTTCGATCTTTGAGTGTAAAACAAACTATCAACTGAAAGTAACCCCATAAAACATCGTTTTCAACTTTCATTTCTTTTACCTTGAGTAATTTTCAAGCAATTTCCACCGAAAATCGTTGGTCTTTCTAGATATTCTTGAATCAATGCAGTACCCTTTCTCACATCTCTCTCGCATTCAGCTTTGTTTTCGGCAATTTCGCAGTTCTACACAACAATTCATTAACAAAAATGACATTTCAACCCTTCCATACCTACTTTAAGACTAAATCTAGCTTTTCCAATCTTCGAAGCAGACCATTTATTGAATACATCTTCACTAAAGTCATCCTTAACACCTAAAATTTAAATCATGGACTTAGCAAAAACTCCATTTACGGCTTTTTATACCTTTAAAGTTGAGAGTGCGCATAACTTTAAAAAAACTTTTATCAATTTTTTTATTTTCTTCACTTTCTTGAATTGCTTGACTGTCTTTCTTTTCTTCATTTTCTTGATCGTCTTGAGTTTCTTGAATTTCTTCTTCATCGTTATCATTATTTTCAAGTGCTTTGTCGTTGTCGTAAAACGTTGGGCAAATCAGAAACGGTGGTACCTTGAACGTCGAACTTCTTTCGAATTTCACGTTTGATCCTATTGGTCGATCGAAATACCGTCTGAGAATAGTACTTAATTGCACAGTGCAGGTAATGGTCGCAACGATGTAGACTAAAACCAATATTGTTTTGTCGTATCTTCCATTTTTCCTAATCGGTTTTGGTTTTCTTCTTGAATTCGCTGCTTTAATTTTGTACATGATATTTCTCTCAATTCTAGCTGTAGAGTGATAATTATACGAGGAAAATTATTTACAAACGGAAGGAAAAGCCATAAAATGTAAAACGTCAACATTTTTATCTATGCAATAAAGTATTCTTAAAGTACTAATAAACTTCACAGTGACTTAGTTTGTTAGACATCACATAAATCAATATTTTCATGGAAACCATAAAAAAAACTTTACACATAGCGGTATAGATCTCCCCTGTAATTTGTTATTCATGAATTTTCATGCTCAAGAAAGAAAACTTTATTAATTTTCTAAACCAAAATATTCCTCAAGTCATGTGACAAACGCATACAATGCAGTTTTGTGTTATAATTTAATTGATTGCATAATACATTTTTTCAAACATATATTACATTGTGTTGAATGAAAATGTGCAGTGAAGCAAACTAAGATTCAAAAAAATTTGTTTCTTAAAATCAAAAGAGGTTTGTTGATGATGTGGATCACCGACACACCTAAAAAGAACCCTAAAATACCAGCGAGGTCACTCATTAAAGTTCCAAGGCCGTATGCAAATTCATTAATGTATTCTTCCACAATATTATTCTCTAAACTAAATCTGATTTCGGTATCGGTATCGTTATCGTCATATAGTATACTGTTTCCAACGTGAAAATTCACGATCGTGTTTTCACAGCTTCGAGCACATGCGTCATCGACATACTCACTCCTCCAATTCATATATTTTTCAATACACTCAACGATTTCATGGAGTGTCTTGCAGTTTTCGGAAAAACGTGTATTATTGAGCATTGGTAAACTGCAATAAAACAAAACTAATTCAAATATAAATTCCCCAATTTCATTCCATGCTTACTAGCAGAAGTCGAGTTTTTCCAGGCTTTTTTCCATGTTTTTTTCCAAACATTTCACAGTTTCCTCATTTGACACACAAGGTTCGGATTTTGTGTTTAAATAGCGAAACTTTAATGTCAATTAATTAAATTTTATAAAAAAAAAATTTTAAAACAAGTTTTAGGACAAACCTTCTTTATACTCGTTATAACAATCTCGGAATTAAATTCAACAAATTTAGTCAGATCAGATAATCCAATGGGCAAGTCGTCATAAAAATCGATCTTTAAAAAAATTAATTAATAAAAAATTAATTAATGTAAATAAACTTGATAAAAGAAAAAAAAATGCTCAAACCGTTAAAACTGTTGATGATTTTTCTTCATTAAATATTAGGCTTAAGCCATTCGATTTATAGAAAAGTTCATCCCCTGTAAGACAAATAAAAGTATTTGCGTTTTGCTAATTTAATTTAATTTTAATCTACCGTGAGTAATTTTCAGGCATTTTCCACCCAATACCGTCGGTCGCGAAGAATAAACTTGTATCAACGACTTCCCATTGGCTCGATTTCGTTTACAATCGACTTCATTTACAGCAAACTTACAGTACTGAATAGAAAAATAGTAAAAACAAAAATGAAGTTTCAAAATTTTTGAATTACTTACATCCGGAGGTAAAACTGCTTTGTTAATACTAGAATTTAGCCACAAATCGGTCAAACTGACGTTTAGTCGATCTAAAGGATAATCATTCAATGTCCGACATTCATCCACCAATTCACAGGCTTCTTCTACCATTCGTATCAATTTACTGAACAATGTAAATTTATATCTCGCTCCGTTTTGCCGAATCTCCCCGAAAGTATCATCAACCTCAGAATCTTCGTCAGCCTTTGATATAAATACAGGACAAATAGCAAACGACGGTATCTTAAACGTCTTCGATTTGTAAACGTCCACTCGCGTTGAAATCGGTGCATCAGAATAGCGTTTACAAATAACGCCGATATGTACCGCACACAATGCAACTGCGATAACAAAACTGATAACCCACAATGTCTTTTCACCACGACCCGAATTCGAATTCGAATCCGATTCGTAGTAACTCAATGGTCGCACAGTCACAGTCTTCATCATACAGTAGTTAACAAACAACAACAAAATTCATCTTAACTACCTAATCATGCACCAACACCTTTCAGTAATAAATTATGTAATAAAGAGTACATGATTTAGTGTTAGCTAAAGCCATAAAATAAATTCAGGAAGCAAAATGCTGTAAAACAACTCGACACATTCGACACACGAAGCCATAAATTACGAACGATCAATTTTTCAATAAAACAACACAAAATTCAGAAAAATTTCTTTCTCAAAATCGTAAGAGGTTTGTTAATTATATGAATCAACGACACACCCAAAAAGAAGCCTAAAATACCAGCGAGGTCACTCAAGAGAGTTCCAAACCCATAAGCATATTCATCGATGTATTCTTCCACAACGCTGTTCTCTAATCTGAACCGAATGGAAGCACCGGTAACATTGTTCCCACCTTCGCGTACGTCAAAACCGACGATCGTATCTTCGCAACTTCGTACGCACGACGAATGAAGGCCGGCACTTACCATCCAATCCAGATACTTATCAAAGCTTTGAATAATTTTGTTAAAAGTTGTGCAATTTTTTCGATGACGTGTCGAATTTAGCATCGGTAAACTACAAAGAAACGACGATTGTTTCATTTAAATATAAACTAACAACCCTCGTTCTTACTAGCACAAATCGACCCTCCCTAAACTCTCTTCCTGCTCTTCTTCTAAACATTTTATCGCTTCTTCTTTCGACACGCAAGGATCGCTTTGTGTGTTTAGATAACGAAACTAGAAAAATAAAATTTTAATGTGATGAAATTGTGAAGTTGAAAAAAGGGGCACAAACCTTTTTTAAGTTAGTTATTACGACCTCTGAATTGAATTCAATAAAGTTAGGATAATCTGCTAGCATTCCCAAAGGTTTGTTGTTATAGAAGTTAATCTTAAACATAAAAAAAGTGAGTAAAAGTGTGTTTTACTCATAAACGTACTAACGGTTAAGATCGGTCTCGTTTCTTGATTAAAACGTAATTCAAAACCTTGCGCTAACGAATTGTAGATAAGTTCATCGACTGAAACATATAATACAAAAACTTAAAGTCTTTTCCTATTCCTGAATTTAATTTCCATCTACCTGCAGTGATTTTCAAGCATTTACCACCAAGTGCGACTGGTAGTGAAGAAAAAGTTTGCAGAAGCGAATTCCCATTCGCTTTATTTTCTTCGCATTCAACTTCATTTACAGCAAATTTACAATACTGTTAATAGAAACCATTAAAACAAGAATAAACATTAAAATAAAGCTCAATCACTTACATCCGCAAGTAAAGTTGCTTTTGTAATTCGCGAATCAAACCGGACATCATCAAAACTAACATTTAGTTTTTCTAACGAATATCCGCCCAAGTTTTGAGCGGTGCAATCCTTCACACCTTCACACGCGGATGAAAGAATTTCCATCATTTTGCGGAACAAATCTGCTTTATATCTCACTCCATTTTGCACAAACTCTAAATCAACGCCACTTATTAGATCCCAAGTTTTAAAATCTTCAGCATTCCTCGAAAATAACAATGGACAGATGACAAACGTTGGTATCTTGTACGTGTTTGACTTACGAACGATGACACGAGTTGTAATCGGTACGTCGAAATAGCGTTTTAAAGTCGTGCCAACGTGTACCGTACACAGTGTAACCGCAATAACACAACTGATGATCCATAATTTCTTCTCTTTCTTCGAATTCAAATTGGAATTAGACGTCTGAACGTCAAAAGTTTTGAGAGCAGATGTGAAAGTGGCGCACAAACTCATTAATAGTAAATTAATTAACTGCTAATGCATCTGGTTATTGTTTCAAGCACTCTAATTACTTACATAATTGAAACCTAATTACAGTACTTGGAAAAAAAATTAGTGGTCAATTAATTGCAAACCGACTTGTCAATTACATTCACAGTTAAGTGCAAATTACTTGTGAATATTTGAAAAATAATGTGCAAATTTAGTAATAACGAGATAATGTGAAGAAAAGTGAAAAAAAAGTCAAAAAAGTTTATTTTTCAAAACCAAAAGAGGTTTGTTGATGACATTAATTAACGACACTCCCAAAAAGAACCCTAAAATACCAGCGATGTCGCTCATAAACGTCCCAAATCCATACGCATATTCGTCAATATACTCCTCCACGACATTATTCTCCAATTCAAACTTAATGGACGCGTTACGCAATTCTCTTCCAACTGCTTTAACTCCGTTTTCGATCACGTTAAAATTGACAATCGCATCCTCACAGCTTCGAACGCATTTGGTGCGAATATCACCGGTCAACCATTTCCAATACTTTAAAACATTTATAACTGTTTCATTGAGAGTCGTACAATTTCTAGAATTTCCTCCGAAATCTAACATTGGCAAACTAAAATAAAACAAAATTTAATTTAATCACAATTTAACCCCGTTCTGCGAAAACTCAATGTCGAAATTTTCGTAGCCAGTCTTAAAATCGTCATTAGCTCTCGAAATAAACATGGGACAAATCACAAACTTTGGTATTACGTATCCGACTTGCAAACAATAACACGACTAGCAATCGGTACGTTTAAGTAACGATTAAAAATGAAACCTACGTGTATGACGCACAAAGTTGTAGCGATAAGAAAACTGATAATCCATAACGTCTTTTCACCGCTACCGGAATTCGAATTCGAATTACTCGGTTTCTGCACGTCGACTCTCTTTCTCATCCTGTCTCATTTAGCTGCTTAGAGGATATATTCATTCAGCATTAACAACTAATCCATAAAAACATAATAAAAAGGCCATAAAGCCATAAATTTTATGCGTGTTTATTACGTGGAACTAAATTTTCAAAAAAGTACATTAAATTTGAAATCGAGTTTTGAAACGCCCACAAATACTTAATAATTATTACATACAATACATCCCGATACGTCACAAAATAACGAGTTTGCTAATAAACCCTAAATTGCTGCGCAATAAAGTTCAGAAAAATCTATTTCTGAAAACCACTAGAGGTTGGTTGATGATGTGAATCAACGATATACCCAAACAAAATCCTACAATACCAGCGAGGTCACTCAAAAACGTGGCAAACCCGTAGGCATATTCATCAATGTATTCTTCCACGACATTATTCGCCAACTGAATTCTAATAGACGCATTTCCGGTTGCGGAAAATCCACTTTCAAACACGTCAAAATCAACAATCGTGTCTTCGCAGCTTCGAACGCAATTTATACGAAGCTTCTTTACGAACCACTTTAAGTATTTATCAATATTGCTAACGGTCTCGTCGTATGATGTGCAATTTTTAGAATATTCGGTAAATTCAAACATTGGCAAACTGCAACGAAACAATATCCTTGTAATTCGATACAATTTTCATTTATTTTGCTTACTGGCACAAATTAAGCGTCTTTAGTCTTTCCCTCATCTTTTCTTTTGAACATTTTACGGCTTCCTCATTCGACACGCAAGGTTCGGTTTCGGTATTCAGGTAGCGAAACTTGAGAATTTAAAAATAAAACGTTTTGATTACGGTATTAATTTCTATGCAATTTTGTGCGAACCTTTTTAATATTAGATATGACAACCACATTATTGAATTCAATTACTTTAGAAAAACATGACATTCCCAGAGGTAAATTGTCATAGAAATCAATCTTTAAGTACAAAAAAAATTAAATCACACGTGTTAAAGCATTGTATTGTACCGACCGTTAGAACTGATGTTTGTTCTTGGTTTTGGTTATTAAATAGTAATTCAAAGCCATTCGAAAATGAATTATAAATAAGTTCATCAACTGGAATAAAAGCAAATGTTTATTATTTCTTTCAGCAAACGATCGAGGCATTTGCCTACCCTGAGTGATTTCCAAGCATTTACCACCAAGATTTGTTGGTAGTGAAGAGTAAACTTGCGTCAACGAATTTCCACTCGCAAAATTCCTTCGACAGTCGACTTCATTTACAGAACTTTCACAATACTACACGACACAAACCCATTAAAATAATAATATTAAAACTCATCAATTACTCAATTACTCACATCCGAAGGCAAAATCGCTTCGTCAATTCGTGACTCGAGCCACACGTCAATCAAACTTACATTTAGTTTACGTAAAGAATAATCAAACGCATTCTCGCTCGTGCATCCATCCACAAATTCACACGCTCTTTGGACAATCCGTGCCAACTTAGAGAACAACGTAAATCTATATCTTACTCCATTTTGTCTAAACTCCTGATCATCGACTATCTCGACGTCTTCATCAACCCTAGATGCAATCAAGGGACAAATCGTAAACTGTGGGAGCTTAAACGTATTCGATTTGTAAACTTTTGTGCTCGTTGATATCGGCAAGTCAAAATAGCGTTTACAAGTTGTACCGACATGTATGGAGCATAAAATAGCAGCGATTGCGAAACTAGTGATCCATAAAGTCTTTTCACTGCGACTTAAAGTCGAATTCAAATCGCCGTCAACTCCGACGACACTCACTTTCATCTTGTCTTTCAGTTACTTCAAGGAAACCCATCAAGTTTCCTTGAAAATCAATATTAATAATAGCAAACGGATAAATCAATCATCACAAACGGATAAATCAATCATCACAAACAATAATCATCATCATTAAGACTAATCTGTGTGAAAATCTTCATCCATGCGAAATACATTAATTGATTTGCAATCACGCTACAAAATATCATTTGATAAAATAATTTACGCACAACACGACTAACAGTAATTTAATTTTTATAAAATTTAAAAAAATTTATTCGCCAAAACCAAAAGCGGTTTGTTTATGATGTGAATTAAAGAGACACCCAAGAAGAACCCCAAAATACCAGCGAGGTCGCTCAAAAAACTCGCAGATCCATACGCATATTCATCAATGTATTCTTCAACAATGTTATTCTCCAAGTTAAACTGAATGCTCGTGTTATCCGATCCACTTTTAAGCACGTTAAAATTGATAATCGTGTCTACACAGCTTCGAACACACATAACACGAGTGCTACCACTTTTCAACCAACCCATGTATTTCAAAATGTCCCCTGCTGATTCGTCGAACGATGTACAGTTTCTGGAATGACTCGAAGAATTGAGCATTGGCAAACTAAAAAACAAGAAATTGTATAACTTTAGCATAAAATTGCCCCTTTTCTGTCTTACTAGCACAAATCAAGACTCTTTAAGCTTTCTTCCCTCTTTTCTTCTAAACACTCGACGGCTTCTTCGGTCGACAAACAAGGTTCGGTTTTTGTATTGAGATAGCGAAACTTGAAAGTAAACGAGTTGTACAAATTGAATTTTTAGGAAAATCAATTACGAACCTTTTTTATATTTGATATCGCAACCTCTGAATTTAATTCAACGTATTTAGAGTTAAATGCAAGTGCTAAAGGCACGTTGTCGTAGAAGTTAACGGTTAGAACTTTTGATTGTTGTTCCGAGTTACCGAACGACATTTTAAAGCCTCTTGAAAACGAATTGAAAAGAAATTCGTCTTCTGTAATATTAAATTTAGTTCGTAAATTTTTGTATTTAAATTTAATTTCCTCATACCCTGAGTAATTTTCAAGCATTTACCACCGAAAACCGTGGACCGCGAAGAGAAGTTTAGTTTCAGCGAATTCCCACTCGCTAAATTTCGCTTACAAACATCTTGATCGACAGCAAATTCGCAATACTAAAAGAAAAACTCATCAAACGAGTGAAATTCTCAAAAACAAAACTCAATTACGTACATCCGGACTCAAAACTGTCTTCCCGATCCGTGACTCGAGCCACATGTCGTCCCAACTTACGTTCAGCTTGCGCAACGTAAAATTAGAAAAATTTTCATCGTTGCATTCGACCACTCGCGCACAAGCATTGAGCACTGCCGTCCCCATTTTGGTGAACAACGTTAATCTATACTTCACTCCGTTCCACATAAACTCAAAATCGGTACCTTCGAGCCGCTCGTCGATCTCAAAATCTTCGTCGCTCCTCACAAGAAACATCGGACAAAGCACAAAGGACGGTACCTTAAACGTGTTTGATTTGTAAACAATCACGCGGGTCGTTATCGGTACATCGAAGTACCGCTTACACGTTATCCCGATGTGCATAGCGCACAAACTGACCGCGACGACGAAACTGATAATCCACAATATTTTTTCGCTACGATTCGCATTCAAATACGAATTCAGTTCGCGTAGCGGCCGTATTTTACCACTCGTTCTCATCTTGTTTGTGTGTTTTGATTGTCTCCGAAGAACTGGATGATTAAGATCGGAATGCATCTGGTGGACTTGTGAACGAGCGGTCACTCCTCTTTCATTAAAAGATACTACACTGTTGTAACCAATGGTTACTAAAAACACTGCGGTATTTTAATTAAAAGGAGATCGGTTTTGAACGTGATTAATGAGATATACATTTTTGTTGCCATGGTAACGTCTATAATTTGATAGTGCACGTTATGTTTACTCTTTAATCTTTGTTCTCAATTAAATTATTGGAAAAACACTAAAGTGCATCTTTAAAGGCATAAATTTCGTTTCCATTCAACATTAATAAATAAAATTCAGAAAAATTTGTTTGTCAACACCAAAAGAGGTTTGTTTATGACGTGAATTAACGACATGCCAAGAAAAAAGCCCGCAGTACCGGCTAGATCACTCAAAAACATCGTTAATCCGTACGCGTGTACGTCGATATATTCTTCGATGATGTTACTCTTCAAGTGAATTACAATACTCGTATTGTCGACTCTGTTTTGAAAGATATTAAATTTAACGATCGTATCTACGCAACTTCGAATGCACGTTGCTTTTGAGTTATTAAAGGCCAATGTTTGCATGTATTTCATCACATTCGTTAAAGATTCGTCCAACGATGTGCAATTTCTAGAATTGAGCGAACTCTTTAGCATCGGTAAACTACAAAAAACGATTCTTGTTGAATTTAAATTCAAATCTCCAATTGTTTCTGCTTACTAGCACAAATCGGCCATCTTTACAATTTCGTCCATCTTTTCTTCTAAACACTTAGTATATTCTTCGGTCGGCAAACAAGGGTTTGTTTCCGTGTTAATGTAACGAAACTGAACATGAAATTTTAAAATTATTACTTTTAAAAGAAATTAATTGCAACGATTAATTGCAGACTTTTTTCACGTTAGTTATTACGACCTCGGAATTCAATTCAATAATTTCAAGGCCATCGTCTGTATTTAACGGCTTGTTGTCGAAGAATTTCATCTTTAAAAAATAATTTAGCGGAAATAATGACGAGTAACTCGTTCGGAGTACAAACCGTTAGAATTTTCGATGACGAGTCGTTAAACGTTAACTTAAGGTTCTTCGAAAACGAATTGTAAAGAAATTCGTCGACTGCAACATTAAGATAAATTTTAAATTAAAGTTTTTGCTTTAAACCTTCGTACCTTGAGTAATTTTCACGCATTTGCCACCCGTAGCTAACGATTGTGAAGAGAAATGAAGGTTGAGCGAATTTCCACTCTCAAAATTTCGCTTACAATCGCTTTCATTTAACGCAAATACGCAATGCTGAAAAAAAACTCATCAAACGAGAGTAATTTTCAAAATAAAACTTACATTTTTACTTAAAACTGGCTTTCCAATTCGTGATTCGAGCCACACATCGTCCCAACTCACGTTCAATAAAGGATAACGTCTAAAATTTTCGTCGGTGCAGTCGACAATACGATCACAAGCTTTGAGCACTGCCAGACCCATTTTGGCGAACAAGATAAATTTATATTTCACTCCGTTTTTTACGAACTCAATTGCATCGTCAAGACGACTATCGGTCTCAAAAACTTCGTCAGCTCTTGTAATAAATTCTGGACAAACAACAAACGGCGGTACCTTGAACGAATTTGCCTTGTAAACACTCACGCTCGTCGTTAACGGTACGTTTAAATAGCGTTTACAAGTTGAACCGGTGTGAATAGCGCACAATACAGCCGCGACATGAAAACTGATAATCCATACCGCTTTTTCGTTACGATTTGCATTCGACTTCCGTTCACGAGCCCACATTTCAACATTCCGCTTTATCTTCATCTTTTTCTTGCGAAAAATATTCCATTTTGAATTGCGCTCTCGAGCCATCTTAAAAGTCCTGTATTTTGTTAATCATCAGCAAGAATAAGCAACGCCCGGATGTGTGGCGAGGATTTCGTGTCTTACTTTGTGAAAATTGGAGCTCACAATGGTTTCTAGGGGCAGAAAAACTTGGCTACGCTCTGTGACCAGTAATTATTGTAAATAAGTGATGATAAAAAGTTTACACTATAATTATTAGACTACAATTTTCATCTA